>JACXGM010025695.1:0-15193 GCA_016801145.1 Umbra pygmaea | reverse complement strand
TCAAGTTCCCAGACCAGCAGAGGTCGCTCAAGTTCCCAGACCAGCAGAGGTCGCCCCAGTTCCCAGACCAGCAGAGGTCGCTCAAGTTCCCAGACCAGAAGAGGTCGCCCAAGTTTCCAGACCAGAAGAGGTCTCCACCACGCCCAGAGCACCAGAGGTCTCCACCACGCCCAGAGCACCAGAGGTCTCCACCACGCCCAGAGCACCAGAGGTCTCCACCACGCCCAGAGCACCAGAGGTCTCCACCACGCCCAGAGCACCAGAGGTCTCCACCACGCCCAGAGCACCAGAGGTCTCCACCACGCCCAGAGCACCAGAGGTCTCCACCACGCCCAGAGCACCAGAGGTCTCCGTTTCTGCTCAAGCCTCCCGGCCACCAGAGGTCTCCGTTTCTGCTCAAGCCTCCCGGCCACCAGAGGCCGCTGTTTCTGCTCAAGCCTCCCGGCCACCAGAGGCCGCTGTTTCTGCTCAAGCCTCCCGGCCACCAGAGGCCGCTGTTTCTGCTCAAGCCTCCCTGCACCCAGAGGTCTCTACACCACCATCGGTCAAGCCTTGCCTTATCCCTGAGCCCGAACCTTGCCTTGTCCCCAGGCCTGTCCTTGTCCCTGAGCCAGAGCATTTCCTAGTTCCTCCTCCAGTCCCCTTACCAATGCCTGACTCAGTCCTGGTGACTGCCCTAGTGCCTGTCACCGTGCCCTTGCCTGTCACCTTGCCCTTGCCTGTCACCATAACCGTGCCTGACCAAGACCCTTCCCTGGTACCTAACCCTGTCCACGAACCTGCCCTTGTCCTTGAGCCTGCCCTCGTCCTTGAGCCTGCCCTCGTTTCAGAGCCTGACCTTATCCCAGAGGCTGACCTTATCCCAGAGGCTGCCCCTGTCCCAGTGCCTTTGGCTGCCCTTGTCCCAGTGCCTTTGGTTGCTCCTCTCCCAGTGCCATGTCCTGCTCTTCTCCCAGTGCCATGCCCTGCTCCTCTCCCCGTGCCATTGGCTGCCCCTGTCCTCATGCCAGTGTCTGCCCCTGTCACCGTGCCGGTTCCTAACCTAGTCCCTGCTCCAGAGCTTGTCCCCGGGCCTACGCCTACCCCGGTCTCTGTGCCCCTCTCTGTGTCTGTATGTTTGTCTGTTTGTGCTATGTTCTTCCTGGTTCCTGTGTCTGCTGTGGTTCCGGGGCCTGGTCCGCCTTTGCCTCAGCCCTCAACGCCCCTTCCGGCCTGGCCGCCTCCCGCGGGGCCATTGACTCTGCCTTTGTCGGCCTGGACTCTGCCTCTGGTGCCGCCTGCCTGGCCTCCGTCTCGGCCTTCGCTTCTACCTTGCTCGGCCGGACCTCCGCCTGCCCGGACTCAGTCGTCCAGCCGGTCGCTGCTGTCTCCATCCTCCGGACCGCCGTTGATCCTTCGTCCCTCAAGTCCGCTGCTGCTGCCTCCGCCCTCCGGCCCGCCGTTGCTGCTTTGTCCCTCCGGTCCGCTGCTGCTGCCTCCGCCCTCCGGCCCACCGAGTCTTACTCCACCTGCCTGTTCTGCTCGCCTGCTTCGCCCTGGGGAGCCTCCGTCGCTCTGGTTTCTGCCGCTACGGTCTCCTGCCTGGGTCTTCTGTCGCCTGGTGTCCGGTGGCGTGTTGCTGTTTGGCGCCTCTGGAGCTGCACCTTGGGGGGGGATTCTGTAACGTTTCTCAGTTCCTCTTCCCAGAGACCTACATCTTCCCCTTCCTAGAGTGCTCAGAACTACAATTCCCATTCCCCAGTTCATCTTCCCTGTGGCCTACAGCTTCCCTGGTCTTGCCTCCTCTGAACTACAATTCCCATACCCGGACTCAATCCCACTAATTCTGAACACCTGCTCTCACACCATCTGTATTTAAGCCACACACACACCATAGCCTCTTTGCGAGGTATTGTGAGTATTGATTTAATATACTGATCATTCTATTCCTGTATTGTTGTTGTGGTTTGACCTCTGCTTTGTTTAAGACTTATTCTGCCTTGGATTTCCCCTGTACCTTTGCAAAACCTGTTGTTGATATTCTGGCCTGACCCCTGCTATGTTTTATGGATGATTCTGCCTTGGATTATTCTGTGCCTTAGACCTTGGACATACATACCTGTTTTAAAAATAAACATTGTTCTTTTTCACATTTGAGTGAATCATTACAATATGATGTTTCAAATGTTCCAAATTTAGGCTGTGTTTTAAAGGAACACTCCAGCCATCAAACACCTCAAAATCATTTTCAAGGTCATATTTTCGACACCCTAGTCAAAAAAACACCTTTTCAATGCGTTCTGAATTTCCCAAACCGGCCTTTGTATGTTTGTGATTTTGTATCCCGTTTACATCACTGAGTTACCGCCTTCTGCGGGGATCAGATGTATTCCTATCTCGTTTACATCATGACCCTGAATCTTGTTGATTGGATACAAAAAGTGTGTACTTTGTGCAGGATAACTACGCATTGTATTCTTCTGTAAATAGCTACAAAGCTATATATGAAAAGTTAGAGTGTATTTTTTTAACAATGGGGAGCTCAAGTAAGAAAATACCTGAAGAGCTGGACGATTTCAACTTTGATTAAGTATCATTGATTGGTAATATCCAATCATACATTTGATCTAGAATACATTGAGGAAGAAATATGGGAAGGGCTCCTGCTCAACATTACCGGTTGAATCGTTCTAGCTGCTGTTTTGCAACTCTCCCACAGGTTTGAGCTCTTGATGGGAACAAGAGACACATTTTTGTTGTAAAGAGAGGGACAAGGAAATGTTTTTACTTTCAACCATCTCGAGCCAAGAAGATGATTACATCTGTTTGTTAGAACAACCGTGTTTCCACGCTGAGATGGTCCAAGGTTTTTTGGAGGAACGGATGTAAAATGTAAAATAATATATGTTAGATTCTGGCTAAATCTCTACCTAATGAAGTGATGTTGGGATTATAGCTTTAGGACGATATTGTGACCCGTAGTAAATGTTTCAAAATACGGTGCATCATTTCAAGCTAGTAGCCAAGGTCCTGACGCTAAATTCGACTAACCCAAAGTGACTCGCAGTGCACAGATGCAAAGTTTGCATTGCATTCTGGATCTTGTGGTATTTCAAGTCAAATCCGATACAGAAGCCCTCGAACTGTACTCTCGGTTGTTGCACTGTACATGACATAAATCACTCTAAAGTAATGACTTTGAATACTATATTTAAATGAGCAAAAATGCTAATTTAAAAATATGTCATGCATAATTCCTAAAATAATTATACTATAAAAATTAATTAAGTGATGGATTCTAAATATTTGAAATGTAGAATTTAAATGTTTTTGTTTAAAATAAGTTGTTGTTTAGTGAATCTGTCACTGCCGGTGCTGTATTGTACATCTTTATATAGACTTTTTTATACCAAAAATGTTTTGCGCTAGTCAGGGGGTACTTGGTGCTGGTCAGGGGTTACTTGGCTTAAAGCTGCATTGTGTAACAATTGCTCCCATCAATTGGTGAAATTGTATATGACAAGCAACTGAGTACGGTTCTAGCAACGTGATCCTGGATATTAGTTTTTTCTTTAAAAACAAAAGCGCTCGTTTTGATTCATTGCAATAATCATTGTTAATTCACTACACAGCCCGTGAATTGTAACCAAATGTAATTGTATTGTGTGTAAAGAAACAATAAGAGCATGTAATAGCAAATAATAATAATTTAACATGTTTTATTAATAAAAGTAACAAATATATTATACACAATTGATTGAATAAAATGTCAGTGGCTCATGTTAAAACACGATTACATTTGACAAACATTCACTAGAGTCTGTTCTATTCCAACAGAATACTAATTTTAGCAAAACATGAACATGGACACTACCTATGCAATGAATAAATAATGATTTTTGCAATGTTTGTGTGGCCAGGCGAACGTTCTTGCCTACTGTACAGCTTTGGCCTGCGCTGCCATTACATGTCCTCGAGAATAGGCATGATCTTACATCTTTAACAGACTTTGAAATTTGCCGTCAGTCGTGAGTAATCTCCACATGACATTCGTCACGGTGCAACTAGTGTAAAACTGCATTAAAGGTTTAGTTAAAATAGTTTATCACACGCACAGATATACTCAGAAGTATGTAGAGTACAGTGAAAATGTTGTGTCATATGCCAAGCAGTGCAATAGTAAAAAATGTGATAAAGAAACAAGTAGAGTTACACTTGGGGGGAGTGTTAATGTAATTAATTAATATTTCAGGTCTGCCACTTATAGTCTGTATTAGTATACAGATATTGTAACAGCTTACATCAGTTTCTGTGAGGATAGCTGTGTAACAACACGTACTAGGGTGAGCTACAACAATGACAAACCCTGGTTCACGGCTATGCTCAGATGTCTGTGTTTGGCAAAAGAGGAAGCGTTCAGGAATGGGAACAGAGATGGGTAGAGAAGGCCCAAATACAGCTTTGGTAAGGTGATAAAGGAAGCCAAGGGCATAAGGTGTATGCAGAGAAATTACAACAACAGATCCTGCTGTTTGGAGAGGCTCACAACAGATTACCAACTATAAGCCAAAAAACCCACACTCCATCAACGACCTGTTACTTGCCAAAGAGTTGAACAATATCTACTGCAGATTTGAACGACAAAGAGAGTCCTGACAACATCCCTTCTGCTTTTGTGTTCAGCCACCTACAGCAGCCCACTGGCCCAGTCCTCCAACCGCCATTGTTGAGGACACAACAAAATCACCCATCTCAATAACCCCCACCCCTGCCACTACAACGGCCCTCTCTGTCTTGGAGAGAGACCTCAACTGAATATTCAAGAGACAGAATTCCCGCATGGCAGCCGGCCCGAATTCTGTCTTGCCCTCGACCTTGAAGCACTTTGCAGACCAGCTGTCTGCAGTGTTTACTGACATTTTTAACATCTCACCTGAGACATGCCATGTTTGAGCATGCTTCAAACCCTCCATCCTCATCCCGGTCCTCAAAAAGACAAAGATCAATGGACTACAGACCAGTCACCCTGACCTCTGTTGTTATGAAGTCATTAGAGCGCATTGTGCTGTCACACTTCTAACCCCTCACTGACACTCACTCACCTTGACCCACTGCAGTTTGCCTTCAGAGCCAACATGTCTGTGGACGACGCAGTCAACATGGATCTACACTTCATCTTCCAGCACCTAGACTCCCCTGGAACCTACGCCAGAATCCTGTTTGTGGACTTCAGCTCCACATTTAACACCATCACTCCCAACTGGGAGTGCCTGAATCAACATGTCGGTTGATCACAGACTTCCTGTCAAACAGGAAGCTGCATGTGAGGTTGGGGAAACACTTTTCTAACCCCCTGACCATCAACACTGGTTCCCCTTAAAGCTGTACATCTTCAAAATGCCGTGAACAGGGGTCCTAGCCACAGTGAAGCAGTTGTGCAGTTCAGATCAGAATATACACTGCATCTTTGATGTGTCTGGATAATTCAATACATCATCCGCAGCCTAATAATAAACTTGACCATGCTACTCATACCTGCCTTTCTTTTAGCGACTTCAAAAGGACTCCCTGTTCTCTGTAGTTCAATGTTTGGGAAAAATATTTATTAAAACTATTTAATAAAGGTATATTTTTTGCAGATAGAAAAATACATTTCGATCTTTATTCCTCATCAAATAAAATCCTAGGTCAAACAAATCCACTTTAATCCCAATTCACATTTCAACTAAATGTAAAAGAGTCCACAGGGGTGACTACTTATTCAATACACTGTATTACTTTGAAGCATTAGAGTGAAATGTGTGATCAATAGGTACAAAATATGTTCACTCATGTTTATCCCCTGGGTGAACAGGTAAAGTGGCTGGTGACATCTTTAAGGACAATGCCATCCTGTCCAACCCGGTGGCAGGGCTGGTGGTAGGGATCCTGGTGACAGTGTTGGTCCAGAGCTCCTCTACCTCTACTTCTATAATTGTCAGCCTCGTCTCCTCGGGACGTAAGTCACATGCATAGAACATATACATGCAAAAACATACATGCTGTGCTCAAACATGTGCACGCAAACACAGACTACAGATGAAAATAGCACAAATTTATAGTACATACGAAACAAGAACCTAGAAAGAACATCCCTCTCAGAGCCTGACCGTTTAGCATGTCTGGTCCGGGTCCAGAGGAAACTAAATACAGGACACATCTGGCAATGCCAGTTTAAATTGTCACCACTAAGCATCAGAGCAAATTGTAGTCAGGTGTGCTCAATTAGGCTGTTTCACTGCCTCTCCAGCAGACGATAAATGCCAATCTTCTCAATCTCTCACACTTCTCACTCTGACCCGGTGGGAGGGACAGCCATTGCCCATAGAACATCTTCATTACCATATTTAAATGCAGGCCTGTGGAACCTCGTAACAAGGGACTTTACTGATTTCAGGGCAAGGTCTCTCAGCCTTAAGGGGTCATAAAGCACCATATGCACTAAGGACACAATGGCCATGAAGCAAAATAGCTCAAACTAAATTGCTTTGAAACATTTGCCTTCAAACATTTACATTCCTTTGCTTTCTGCTGAAACTTTGTAACTGCATTTTCATTTCACATGTATTGAAAGCAGTAACCCCTCTTAACAAAGTCAAGCTTTTCATTACTATAGTACCAAGAAAATATGTCAGATCTTTCTTAGTGTTGTGTTAGTTAATGCGGTCATGTCATTTTTTAAAAGATGTCTGTAATAGAAATAAAAGATTTTCATTAGAGCCGTTCAGCAGATTCTCCTATCCAGACTGATTTAGTATTGTGCGCATACGGTACATGTAAGAAAAACAAGATTTTTGCCCAATTTCCTTAAATGTTTGTCAACAGAGGCTTAACCAAAATACACTATATGGCCAAAAGTGTATGGACACCTGACCATCACACCCATATGAGATTGTTCGACATCCCATTCCAAATCCACAGGCATTAATGGAATTGCCCCCCACCCCTCTTTCGCGGTTATAACAGCTGACAGGATTTGTGCCCATTCAGCCAAAAGAGCATTTGTGAGGTCATTCATTGATGTTGGACGAGAACGCCTGACAATTGTACATTCCCCATTCCAATTAATCCCAAAGGTGTTCAACGGGCTTGAGGTAAGGGCTCTGTGCAAGCAACTCCAGTTCCTCCACACCAAACTTGCCGAAGCATGTCTTTATGGACCCTTTTTTGTGCACAGACATACTGGAACAAAAAAGGGCCTACACCAAGCTATTATCAAAAAGTTGGAAGCACCCAATAATCTGAAATGTCATTGTATCCTGTAGGGTTAAGATGACCATTCACTGGAACTAAGTAGCCTAGCCCAAACCCCGAAAATAGCCCAAGACCATTATCCTTCCTCCACTATTAGTTGAGGTGTACACATACCTTAGGGTATACAGTGTATCACAGCTGAGACACTGAAACATGTTTAGCAGCCCCTTGAATATTAGTGTGCACTTGTGTCTGTGTGTGCCTCTTTCTTTATTGTGATTTGTGATGCTTTGCTGCTAATCTCAACTAGCTCTTAATGGTTAAATATAAGGTTAATAGAAGTAAAACAATCTGAATATTTTAATGATCGGACATCATTGCATGCAGTTTAAACTCGATCTAGAGTAATATTGAAAAACCTGCAAGGAAGTGAAAAGAACAATATAGGACAAGGAACATGCAACAAGTTTAATTTAAGGAGATTTTGGGGTAGATACTGTATATATATATATATATATATATATATATATATATATATATATATATACAGTGCCTTGCGAAAGTATTCGGCCCCCTTGAACTTTTCAACCTTTTGTCACATTTCAGGCTTCAAACAAAGATTTGAAACTGTAATTTTTTGTGAAGAATCAACAACAAGTGGGACACAACCATGAAGTGGAACGAACACCTTTTGCTGCGATTACAGCTGTAAGTCGCTTGGGGTATGTCTCTATCAGTTTTGCACATCGAGAAACTGAAATTTTTGCCCATTCCTCCTTGCAAAACAGCTCAAGCTCAGTGAGGTTGGATGGAGAGCGTTTGTGAACAGCAGTTTTCAGTTCTTTCCACAGATTCTCGATTGTTTGACTGGGGATGGTGTGTTCGGGGTGATGAGCTGTGTTGCTTTTACGCCAAAAATAATGTTTTGCATTGTTGCGAAAAAGTTTGATTTTGGTTTCATCTGACCAGAGCACCTTCTTCTACATGTTTAGTGTTTCTCCCAGGTGGCTTGTGGCAAACTTTAAATGACACTTTTTATGGATATCTTTCAGAACTGGCTTTCTTCTTGCCACTCTTCCATAAAGGCCAGATTTGTGCAGTATACAACTGATTGTTGTCCTATGGCATACAACTGATTGTTGTCCTATGGACAGACTCGCCCACCTTCGCTGTAGTTCTCTGCAGTTCATCCAGAGTGATCATGGGCCTCTTGGCTGCATCTCTGATCAGTCTTCTCCTTGTATGAGCTGAAAGTTTAGAGAGACGGCCGGGTCTTGGTAGATTTGCAGTGGTCTGATACTCCTTCCATTTCAATATTATTGCTTGCACAGTGCTCCTTAGGATGTTTAAAGCTTGGGAAATCTTTCTGTATCCAAATCCGGCTTTAAACTTCTCCAAAACAGTATCTCGGACCTGCCTGGTGTGTTCCTTGTTCTTCATGATGCTCTCTGTGCTTTCACCGGACCTCTGAGACTATCACAGAGCAGGTGCATTTATTAGGAGACTTGATTACACACAGGTGGATTCTATTTATCATCAATAGTCATTTAGGTCAACATTGGATCATTCAGAGATCCTCATTGAACTTCTGGAGAGAGTTTGCTGCACTAAAAGTAAAGGGGCTGAATAATTTTGCTTGCCATATTTGTCAGTTTTTTTTGTTAAAAACGTTTGAAATATCCAATAAATTTTGTTCCACTTCATGAGTGTGTCCCACTTGTTGTTGGTTCTTCACAAAAAATTACAGTTTTATATCTTTATGTTTGAAGCCTGAAATGTGGCAAAAGGTCGAAATGTTCAAGGGGGCCGAATACTTTCGCAAGGCACTGTATATATATTCTCGGAAATTCCGAGTTGCTGGTAACTCATTAGTTTCCTTGTTCCTGGAGATCTATCTGGACTACAACCTCTATCCTAAACCACATCTCTCCTAAAGTCAGGCGTCACCAAGACCAGTCCTAAGAACAAAGATGTTACAGTACATACCCTTCTGTGGGGTTCTTTGAGAATGTGGTTTTGCTTAAAAGTTCTGCTCCCTGGGAGAAGAGATTAGACATTTGACTGATTGATTGTCCACTAGTTCAATCACCCATTGCCACTTATGATATCAGCTGGTAAATGGTGACCTAAGAAATCAGGGAGCACAGTAACCACATACATTGTCTTTTGGGTGATCATTTTTTAGAATGTTAACATGGTACAACTGCTTAGCACCCTGGCTACCACACTTAGTATTTTAACCCAATTGAACCATGTGGCTGGTAACTGATTATCTGGGATTGAGCTCCTCAAATGTAGACCATAGTCTGAGCGTCCTGAGCTTGAGCCATGTACTCCCATAACATTGGCTACAGCTATAGGCCAGTAGGTTGTTGACCAGAAAAGAACTAGAATGGGTAGAACCCAGTGGATGCCTGGAGTAACGTAACTATTTAATAAAAAAAAGAAAATGCTAGTCCTTGTTTCATTCCACCTGTTCCATGTTTCTCGATTGACTCCCTGAACTGTCAAGGTAAATCTATTTTTCTGACGCTGAATGTGGCATGGTTCACAGGTCATTGGTGAGAAAGAGAATGCATTGTCAAACTCCCTCTGATAAAATATATGGTTAAATACATATAAATAATACTTCATCAACCTACAGCCATATGGGCTGGCTGAAGCAGCATGTTTTCTTTAGCCAGCTCTTTGGACAGGCCACACTAAGCCCTTTATGCTTCACCAGAGACTGTTCAAGCAGCCCAGCTCTCGCATCAATATTCCTGGGTTGCAATTCTGTAAAAAATAAATGGTAGGGCCTCCTCCTCTGTAATCTTTTAGCATGAACCTGCTGGGTGCATTTGCCACAGACAGGAGGCGGTAGGGTCTCTACTGTAGAGAACCAGTGGTGAGCTTTTGCATTATCAACATTTCAATTAATTTGCTCTGTGATTAACTCCCTATGCCTGGTCCCTTAAATTAGAGAACAGAGTAACATGTAAACAGTTAAACCCAAACAAAACCCTTTCCTATGGATTCTCTCTGAGACCGGGCAGCTAAACCGCTTACCGGTGTGAACACACAAACACACTGTCTCTACTTCAGTGCAAGCATTCTGTTAGTAGAAGAGCTTAAACTGACGAGATTAAAGTGTATTTGTTGATGTGTTGTGTTAGACAAATAGAGTGTAATTTTGATCATGTGTTTATTTTTCTGCTTGATGGTGCAGTAGTGAATGCGAGGTCTGCCATCCCAATCATCATGGGATCCAATATTGGGACATCGGTAACCAACACCATTGTGGCTCTGTTGCAAGCTGGGGAGAGAGATGCCTTCGAACGGTTAGAAGTGACTGTGTAATCTGTTCTCCTGTAATTCATTGCATGTTAAATCTGTCTATGGATAGCACATTCTTTCCATCAGAATTTACTGACCCTGAATGTGAACTAATAAACAATGTGTCATTTAATATGACAAGTATCTTTAAAAACATCCACAGCCAGAAGAAGACTGGCAACCTCATCGAGTCTGTGTTTTCTTCCCTGGTTCCAATTCTTGCCAGGGTGCTTCATTTCTCTAGCCTGACTTCGTCATACTCATATTCTAGTCAGAATGTGAGTCTGATACTGCTCCATAGGGCTTTGATTATGAGGCGTGTCTTAACCAAAAAAAACTCTGCACTCAATTGAATAGACCTACAACCAATCAGAGCAATGCAATAAGTGACGAATCCCGTAGGAAGGACGGCAAACACATCTTTATGCTTGACAAATGCCTTGATTGCAGTTCTCTGTTTGTCTTTTAAAATTAATTAGCTGTCGATTTCTTTTACAACAGTTTGATAGCGTGTCTCAGTTCTCCAGCTGCAGTCATCTTTGTTGTAAACCAGTTCAAACCAAGCGCTCTTTGATGACGTGATGAAAACTTAACTGCAGATCATCTGTCCGCCATCGTATAAAGCCCGCCCTGGCAATTAGATTGGCCCGACGATTTCTGAACCAAGCATAATTACTCCTCAATGGATCAAGTCCAGACCGAACTTCCCGACCAAAAAATGTTGTGGGCGGGGTTCGGGCTGGCATCCAGGCTATCATTTCTCATTATTGCTTAATCATTAGGGATTTAGGCTAGGTATCCGTAAAAACACTTTGGCCCTCATTTATCAAACGTGCGTAGAAACCAGCATAGATTTGAGCACAGAAATCATCTTACGACGGGGCTTACGTGTGATTTACAAAATGTTTGTATCACTCCAATTCTAGCGTACGAATGAACGGGTGTTGATAAATCAGACGGTTGAAATCAATCGTAATTTAAATGTTACGCCCACATATATGCACGGGTTTAGAGGCCTCGCCCTTAGAATTTACGAGATGGATAAGCGACATCCGGCAAAGAAAATACATTTTTCTGAGATAGAAATAGAGACACTCAGGTCTGAGGTGGAGACTAACTGCTTGTTTTTATTTGGAAGTTTAAAATCAGGCATCAATCGATCAAGGAAAAATGCGGTGTGGACTGAGGTTACTGCTACAGTCATTGAAAACGATAAACCGTTCTCCAGCGCAAAATTGTTGAGAACCCTGCAAGCCATTATTATGTTGCAGGCCTGCTCCTGGGACCCAAGACATAGCCACCTGCCCTTGAGCAAACCTATACTGTACATCTCTCCACTGTGGTTCGTGTGCATGTGTGCGCACTGTTGAACCTGCACTCCTGCTCGTTTGGGGATTTGGAAGCGGTGTTATAAGATACTCAGTCAGTGATAACCTTTGTCACTTAGAGGGATGTCACATTAAACGTTTTACCAAAAAACTATGTTAGAACTATTATAATAATTATACGAGGGTGTAACTCTTTGAGGAGATGACTCCAGCCATGCAGTGTGCCCTTCTGTAGCCTTGTTCCAACACTGCAGTTTTGAAAAATAAGAGTCGCGTGTCCCCCCATGTCACCGGGCTACCATATTCAGAACAAACACCCTGGCATTACATATGAATCAAACGTTGATTGAATTAAAGATTTTGCAATTGACAAATGCATAATCATTTATAGATGGTGGATACAGACGCACATGAGTAGCTACAATCAATTGTCCCAATCACATTTGGAAACCCAGCAATCAAAATTGTCTTTTAATCACAGTTTCTTGAGCATCATCATATGGAAATTGAATATACCTAGCAGAATGGACTTGATAGCTGCCAAAAAACTGCTGGCATACTTCCACTAATTGTTGGCTGTGATATACCAGACCTGTCCCCGATCTCCCTCGGAAAGGTCCCGGTGGCCAAAAAACCAGATGTAGAGAACCCGCATTAAGGTTCTCTAACAGAGCCAGATCTGCCATCACTTTGACTTCAGAACTGCCAAAGCGCTTGTTTAAATAGGCGACTGAATAAACATTTCACCAATCACATTACAAATCAAACTTAATATACATATTTTAATTATTTGATTGAAATTGTGTATGCCTAATTAAACCCTCATGTTCTAGGCCATCACAAAGTGAAAGGGAAAAAATAAACTACTTAATAGCAATGTGCTGTATACAATTAATTTGTAATTCTGAAATGTAACTTGCAATATGGGGTAGTTGCGATACACACACATTCAACGATCGCTGGTACAACAATTCACTGAACCGGGTGGTTACACCATGACCACCGCTAGTCACACTAGAGAACCTGCGTACACAAGGTCAGACCAGTTGTGAGATTTTTTTCGCAGCCTACGCTCACGTTCAAATTGATAAATGCCATGCTTTGCGTAGGAATTGTTGTACGCCCGTCCTACGCCTGTTTTAGTTCGTACACGTTTGCTAAATGAGGGCCTTTATGAGAACTGTTGATGTAAAAACTAACTTTAGAAAATACAGTTGATTGAGTCACCTCAGTTCATCTTTAGCTGTAACTAACACAGAATAACAACCAGCCAATTACTAGATTAAGGTTGAGGTAAAACAGCAGCTCTTCAGGATAGGGCTGGTGAGCTGTGCTTTAAACAAACCCAGAACAAAACAATATGATAAGAATCCAGTGGCTTGGCGACATGTGGTTGGAGGAACCATGTGAGCACCCTCACCACCCTTCGTCTCACATCGCCATTGTCTGTTCAATTGCAGGGCATTTGCCGGAGCAACAGTGCATGACTGTTTTAACTGGCTGTCAGTGCTGGTGCTGCTACCCCTAGAGGTAGCCACAGGCCTGCTAAGCTGGCTGTCTCAGGCCGCGGTGGAAACTTTCCACATCAGTTCTGGAGAGGAGGCCCCGGAGCTGCTCAAGGTCATCACTGAACCACTCACAAAGCTCATCGTACAGGTACTGAAAAAGGAATCACACGGGTTCATTTGTAAAACTCTTCGTGGTCAAAACACATTGCTCAAATGTTCAGAAAACTAAAAAGACTGTGGGCCAGCTGATTACCTTGATCCTCTTGCATTGGTAAATGTGATCTTTATTCCCATTCATCCCTGCAGTTGGACAAGTCTGTCATCACAGGCATCGCCATGGGAGATGAGAGTATGAAGAACAGGAGTCTGGTGAGGGTATGGTGCAAGAGCCAAACCATAACGGTAAAAGCCATTGCCACAGGCCTCTCTTGATTGATAATACATTTCAGTCAGCAGCTCGTTTCCAAGATGGATGTTTCTTTCTGCCCCCTGCAGTCTGCTGTGAATGTTTCCATCAGTGACTCCCGCAACTGTACGTCAATACAACCCTGCTGGCAAAACACTACACAGAACGTGACTCTACTTGTAAATATCCAAAAATGTAGGTCACCATAATTTTATTCTCGTAAGTGTGTTAGTGTTCTGTCACAGGGAAATATGTGGTCCTACAGATTTCACTGCAAACGTAGGGCTCTGTGCCGTGGCCTGCCCTAAAATGGGGCCCTTGTATTGGTCTTTACAAGTAAAAGTTGTAGAATGTAATGACTGAGCCAACCCTCGGTTGATGCCTCTAGGTAGGCATCTGTTTGTGAATTCATCATTGTCAGACCTGGTGGTCGGATTAATTCTGCTGGCGTGCTCTCTGCTGCTCCTTTGTACCTGTTTGGTGCTGTTGGTCAAGCTTCTCAACGCTCTACTCCAGGGCCAGGTGGCCATAGTCATCCACAAGATCATCAACACAGGTGAAGTCATTCAAATGTCACTGTACATCATCAACACAGGTGAAGTCATTCAAATGTCACTGTAACAATGAAATATTGCTATTTTTGTGCTCACTGTACTGTACAGTATGATGATAGTTGTCATTTAATGCTCTCCATGGTGTTGAACATGGGGGACAGAAGTGAGGAGACTTAGTGAAAATAAACGTGTTTCATTTGCAGAAAACACTATGAAAAGAAAATGTGAACAGGGAGCAGGAATCAAATGACACACTTCACACAGATGCTAAGCAAAACAAAACATACAAAGGAGAAACTTCAAAGGAACATCGTGAAAGGATAAACAACTATATGAGGTGGTGCCAATATCAGGTCACATTGATAGATGCTGCAAACCATACCTGTTCTACAGCAACATAGCAACATAGCAAACACATTTAATCAGTGTAGATACATTTAGAAGAAGAAGAAGTTTTATTTATATAGCGCCTTTCCATAGCTCAAGGCCGCTTTACATTGTACATTACAATACATTTAGACACTCAGACATACATTACAGTCACATGGATACAAATAATCACATCATACAAAATGCATGTTAACCCTTAAAGGTCTAAGGGGTCTTAGGTCCGCTTGGCACACAGTTGACTTTTTGGCCTCTAGAAAGGTCATACTTTGACCTACAGTGAGGTGCCTTATGGTTTTGGATTCAGAAGACCCATGGCTACAACATGGATGAATGAAATCCATCATCCTGGGTCATTGAATTTTATGTTTTATTCAATATTTATCCCAAAAATCTAAAGAACGTATGTATTTTTATTGTTTTTTACATGTAAAAGCATGTTATCTATAGTGCACAAGGCATTTTATTGCTTATTGTCAAGCC
>JACXGM010025694.1:0-15193 GCA_016801145.1 Umbra pygmaea | reverse complement strand
ATGATTGGTGTCAGTCTTCTTTGCGTGAGTATATGATTGGTGTCAGTCTTCTTTGCGTGAGTATATGATTGGTGTCAGTCTTCTTTGCGTGAGTATATGATTGGTGTCAGTCTTCTTTGCGTGAGTATATGATTGGTGTCAGTCTTCTTTGCGTGAGTATATGATTGGTGTCAGTCTTCTTTGCGTGAGTATATGATTGCCAATTAAATTTCTTGGCTCCAGGGATCACCGAGTAATTACAGAAATAAACAGAATATACTTGTTCTACAGGTTCCCTTTGCAAAGACTATCTATGGTCTGATTGGTCCAAATGCAGGTCTGGGGTTTGCTATTGGTAGGTTACAGTAATGTCATATGGAAATAAATGAATGAAAACAGTCTGAAATGCTGTTACAGCTATGAACCGTCTGCTGTGTTTTCATGATAGGAATGGTGGACTCTTCTATGATGGCCATAATGGGATACTTGGTGGATATTCGCCATGCCTCTGTCTATGGCAGTGTTTACGCCATTGCTGATGTCGCATTGTGTATGGGTTTTGCAATTGGTAAATAGTCAGGTTTTTTTCCTTAGCTTCCACGCAATTACATATACAGTAAATGGAATTCTTTGATCCCTGTAACCTGTCCTTGCCTGAGTACCTTGTTGTTTGTGTCATCCATCCACCCCGTCATGTTTTGTATAACAAGGAATTAGCACAAAATGACTACCATGACTACCTAGCCAATGGCAGTCTGTGATTCGACTTTGCCTTGCTTGTCAAACCTGGCTGTTTCTTCTGTATCATTGTGATCCAGGTCCATCAACAGGGGGCGCCTTGGTCAGAGCCATTGGCTTCCCTTACCTCATGGTGTTAATTGGCATCATCAACATCCTATATGCTCCCCTGTGCTTCTTCCTGAGGAACCCTGCCGTAAGGGAGGAGAAGATGGTGAGTGGTATTTCCTATTTTGCTCCCCACCGACTCCAGTCGTAATCCAGAGCCACCACAATGTCTGGCGCAACGCGTCCCAACACATTCCCAAGGAGAGTGGCTCGCACTCCGATGTGATTGTATCAGTGCCAGTTATCAGCCCTTACATGCAGAAAGAAGGTGCATTAGCCAAAGGTATAATTTTACAAAACAGTGCCCCTTATTGATGTGGGTCTTTATAGGAGAATTATGATCGTTGTGGTTGGACATGAAGGTTGTGCACTTCAAAGCTACCCAAAAATATAGTGTGTATTGAACGGTAAGTCTCAAATAAAAAAAACAATGCTCACCTTATGTTGTGATTGGTTCTATACCCTGAAATCACTTGTGGTACATGATTTAGTTTTTATGTATCTTATAGGCCATCATAGACCAGGAATGCCCTCTGCATAGGAAGAGCTACAGCACACAGAAGGAGTGTCGAGAGTTCCCCTTGAGTGATGAGAGCGAAGAAGAAACCGAGGAGTAACACACACACACATTTTATTTTCATCATGTTCAGTGATAGACATGTATTTTAAAGATGAAATGTTCTTTCTGTTGTTCATTGTGTTGAAGTGGAATGAAGACCATAAAAGGGTTTTAATCAATATTCAACACTTTGACCTCCACACTGAGAGTTTAAATAACACTTGAAAAACAACAATGGCTACTGTGATGTTAGTATGGTGTATGCATAGTAACAGTAATTTGTTGCAATTCTTATTTCATAACACTGACTGAATACAATATTGCTTGTTTGTTTGTATGTATGTGTGTCTGTGTGTAGGTCACTTTACTTTCTGTCAGATGTCTGTGCATCATTATGTAATACGAGCTCAATGTAACATTTTCAATGTTCAAACAAGATAAATACCTATGATACTCTTGAATGTGCATTACACAAGTTTTTCATTTTCAACTCAGCTACCGGTACATTTGTGGTCATTTCTAGAGCATACTGCATAAATCATTAGGTTTAATCCCTAAAATATGAGTGTCAACAGGATACGTTCAATGTGTTTCCAGCTAACTGTAGACCAATGGCTATTCATTTGTCTATACATTTGCCTAATTGCATGATATAATCTTTTCACAATCAAAATACCATGCTTGTTTAGAGCTCTTAAAAGCTCAGAGCTTACAGGTAAAATGTTGTGAAGCACAATATCCCTGTTTCTAGGTTTGTTTCTCCATATCAGCCAATCAGATGTTGTCTGGTCTAGGAAAAGAGCAATCTCACATCACATTTAATTTCCTCTTTGGCTTTAGGAAACATCTGAGTGTTCTAAATTGCACCCTATTCCCTACATTGTTCAGTACTTCTGACCTGGGACCAATTTGTATCATGTAGGTGGTTATTTGGAACACAATGTCTGTGAAGGGTTAGTTTGTTTCTAATCACATAGAGGAAATTACAAAGAGAAAGACTCCGAGAAGGAACGAAGGAGTCCAAGATCTGCATCATTGCAACATATATGATGCAAAGCCAGTGCTAAATACATTTAATTGCACCTTATAAACTTTAGTGTAATTGTATCCTGTTAGCAACATGAAATATAACACTTCTGAATTTTACAATGGAAAAATTCAACAAAAAAACTAATAATTAAAAGTGGAGAAGTAGCCAGTATAATCCATTTTATTTCGATTTTTAAATCTATATTCTTTTTCACATGATCTCTGCACCTGATAATTGTTATGCATGTTTTAATATTATGCTTCCTATCAATGAAGTTCCAGTGTTTAGGATAGTCATCGGACAAAGGCTGGGTTGTTTACTCTGTTCTGACGGAGTAGGAAAGAAAGCATTCATTTAATTAAACAAACCTGTTTAGCTTTTCAGATAACCGTGTGTGGAGATAATAAAACCAGAACTGCGTCACTCCTTGACTGAGACAGGGATGGAGTATTCACAAGTTTTAGTAACCTAATGGGTATATTGTCACCACTCTGAGTAAACTCTGTCTTTACTAGTGGTCATACCCATAGAACTATTGAAAATACAATTAAAATTTTGACATTTCATGTAAGCAATAGATACTGTCTTTAAATTCCTTTTGTATTATTAATTCATCACAAAAGTTGGGTTAATTTGATTTGGGTAGGCTCTCTGCCTTTTTCCACAAGTTCATGCCAAAATAATGTCTAAAATATCTTAAAACAAAGACAAAGGGTACAGATGAAAATAAACAAGTCAATTCCACAAGTAGTCAGTTTAGGAGGTTAATCAGGCTCATGTTACATATGTTTCAAATGATTTAATCATGGTTAAGTTTAATGTGAAGAATTCCACGGTATGGAGGAGAAATGTCAATGTGATGGGGATGTTGGAATGGGAAGGTTGTAACCTTATTTTATTTATTTAATTTCACCTTTATTTAACCAAGTGGGCCTATTGACAACACATTCTCATTTGCAACTGCGACCTGGCCAAGATAAAGCATGATGGTGAACATAAAGTTACACAAACATGAACATGAATTACTCAAAAGGACAAAAAACAGACAAGATACTCAGGGTATATGATAAGATGCACCGGTATATGTAGTTTGTGCAAATTATGTTAGAGATGTAGATCAGTCGGAATGCAAAAGTGGCAGGGCAATAACAATTGAATAGGTAACGCTTGCGTAACTGTGCAAATTATGTTGTGCAAATAGCCTAGAAGGAATAACTGATATGTGCAAAATATGCCATTAGGGATGACTAAGACACTAGGGCATAAATGGACAAATACAGTGTGCGAATGAGGGAGGAGCTTCAGCATGTACAGCAGCTAGACAGTAGCACTGACAGTCATTCTTTTAAAGCAGATGGTGGTCTCAAGATTCAGAAACTTTTTTAGTTCATTCCAATTGTTAGCAGCTGAGAACTGGAAGGAGTGGATGCCAAAGGAGGTATGGGCTATTGGGGTGACCAAAGAGCTGTACCTGCTTGAGCGCAGGCTGCGGGCGGGTGAGGCTATGGTGACAAGTGAATTTAGGTATAGTGGGATTTTACGTGTAAATACTTGTAAATGAGTCGATACCAGTGAGTTAGGCATTAAGTGTGTAACAAGGGCCAGCCAACTTGTCAGCATGGAAGATACAGGCGCTCCCTCTGCTGATGCGCACAGGAGTAGGCACTCGGAGTCCCCCGCCTACTGAAGCCACTGATCATCTCTCCACATCTCATCAGCATTCAATGGATGCAGCTGCATCTGCTGACATTCTATTTAAGCCCACACACTCGCTAGAAGGGCGTGGGTTATTGTTATTTAGAGTTCCTATGCTGTGCGGTATTCCTGTATTCCTTGCCAACTGTTTTATTAGCATTATATAGTTTATACTTGTTGGTGAAAGTTGTGTTCGTGGCCACGATATTTGCGACTCTTTAGTTTTGTTATTCTGGCGTAAGTTGTATCTGGAATTATTCTATACTTCAGAAGCCAGAAAACTAAAGTGTAACGGCTCCTCTGTGTGTGACTCCTTACATATACACCCACACAGCGTGACACAACTAGTGCAGCGAGGTTGAGTGGTTACTGTTATATGGGATGCGGGTGACAAGTGGATGGCGATGTGGTAGACTACGTTAAATCAAATTTTCTCAGGATGGATTTTGGGGCAGTTCTGGAAATTACATCCCTGAAGTCTAGGATTGGTAGGATGGTTATTTTCACTAGGGCATGTATGGCAGGAAGAGTGAAGGAGGGCTTGTTGCAGAATTGAAAGAAGATCCTAGACTTAATTTTGGATTAGAGATGGTTAATGTGGGTCTGGACGGAGAGGTATTTGTAGGTATCTACATATTCTAGTCCAGAACTGTCCAGAGTGGTGATGCTAGTCAGGCAGGCAGGTGCGGACAGTGACAGGTTGAATTATTTTATTTAGTTTTGAGAAATAGAAGATTCTATTTCATGTAATTTCTATTTAGGACTCTGTTAGTGCAGAGAAAGCTGCATTATTCTTCCCCACAATGAAATTGGGGAGGGAACTGTTATTAGGTCTCTATGGGTATTTGCACTCAGACACCACTGACATGACTCGGATAACATTTGGTTGAATAATGGGGTCAACCTTTGTTTTTTCAAGATTTTTTGGGGGGTATTTTAAATTAATGTTATTGACACGACAGTAGGAAACAGAGGCAAAGGATACAGGCATGTAGGGGGAAACAGATAGGAAATGGCACAGACAGTTTGCCGTGCCAGGTCTTGGACCCCCTTGCCAGGGGATATGCAGGCTCTTAGAACTCTACACCAGCTCTGACACTTGGAGGACATAACACTCAACAGATTCATGAACATTAATCTTGAACAGATTGTCATTTTCCAACATGTCGAATATATTTCAATTCATGAAAGATTCAAAATAAGCAAACAATTTATTTCCTTAAATATTAAGGAACTTTTTTGAGTACACTCCTTTTAAAAGGGTAATGCCACTGAGACTTATTATATATTTTAATGAGATTGGAGAACACATTGAATAGGACCATTCCTCCATAAGGAATATTTCCTTTGATCTACAGTTATGGATCCTTTGATACAAACAACAGTTGTTCTGAAGGAGACTGAAATGGCCATTGCAAAAATGTTGATTTTGTGTTTAGAAAACATTACTTTCGAAGTGTGCTTGGAGTCAAGGTTTTGCTGGAAGATCCATTTAAGGAAATTTTTAGTGACCTGGCAGTGGCAATACATTTTTCAGCTAAAATGTTACAGTAATTTTTAGTGTTCATAATGCCATTGAACCCTAACAAGGGCTTCAGGTCCTTGTTATTTCCGAAAAGAATATGGATGTCATAGTTTGTTAAAGTGGTCTAACCTTCCGACTATTAGACTGATTCTCTACTCACTGAGCCATCTCACAGCCAACACATCCTAATCTATCCATTACTTTATCTCTGATGTAAAATGCACGTTGGTATTCATAATAAAGCTTTTTTCTTACAAATATTTACCAACATAACCCAGTATCAATAAAATAATAGATTTCAAGTGTCAGTGTTTTAAAGGAGCTATTTGTCAAATTCCGAACAGTAACAACAGACTTTCTCCAGCTATAAAAACGGTATTTCTCTATATAATTATTTTTTATAGAATAAGTATATTCTACACTATGCAGTACTTTGTTGCACACAAAAGCACAGCCTAAAATGCATAATTTTTATTGAAGACAGACCAGTGGGTGGAAGCACATAGCACAAGATGTCATGTCCTCATTGCAGTTCCTGTTCAAATGGCAAAAGAAACACCCCATAGTGTAGGGAATCATTGTTCAAGCTCACTCACGTTTTCATAATTTTTAAATATCAAGAAACACACTTTGTTCAGCTTTTGTAAGCTGGTCACTTGAAGAGAAAGTAGAAAGTAGTTTCACTGCGCAAACTTCTACACAGTGCATCTAAATGTTTTCAAATAAATTATCAAAACAAAATATATTGTATATTTAAAAAAAATCTATACAATTTTAATTCACAAAAATTACAGAATTGCTCAGTGGATCCTACTTGGAACACAGAAAATAATCTGAGCTCCACTGGGTTGCATTCATGCCCATGTGCCTACATCAATCACTGTCCCATGGATTAGAATTAGTGACATAGAGTAGGAACACCCGTTTTAGGTCTTCTGTACAAGCAGGCTGAAGCTGAACTGTCTCTATGGGAACAGCTCCAATATCGCTGATCACACCTTGTTCCAGGAACTGCCTAAGAGCAACATCAACAACAGGAATCTCATTTTATAGGTTGCTATCTGACTTTTTTGCATACTGTACATGCAAAGTAACAGATCAGCTTGCCTAGCTTGCCCATCTGTAATGGCTACAAACTGTACCTTGGCAATGCTGGGAGGCATCTGGTGATAGCTCCAAACAACGTTTAAAAAAATGGTGTTACATTTTATAAGTCACTTTTTACCACATTTACAGCAATCATTGTGAACTTTGTCTTACTGACTTTTCTTGTAAAAAATATAATAAATATAAATGTTAAACTTAAAAGCAAAATGTTACATCTAAATGTTAACTCTGAATGTTAAATTTAAATGATAAATGTTAAATCTACATGATAAATGTTAAATCTACATGATAAATGTTAAATCTAAATGTTAAATCTAAAGGTAAATCTAAATGTTAAATGTTAAATCTAACTGTTAAATGTTAAATCTAAATCTAAATGTAAAATCTAAATGTTAAATGTTAAATCTGAATGCTAAATATTAAATCTAAATGTTAATTGGTAAATCTAAATGTTAAATCTAAATGTTAAATGTTAAATGTTCAATATTAAATGTTAAATGTTAAACCTAAATGTGCTTGGAAAAATTAAATATTTAGCTAATATGCAAATTCATACTGGTCAGTGGAAGTAAGCCTTCAAAATAAAAGCTTGATGAAAATCACTGGCTACAAACTGAGAAGTAGTTGAAGCAAGAACTGTCCTGTCCTGTAAGTAGTGTCCAGAGGAGTGTCCTGGGGCAGTCAGACACTGTCCTGTGACTCCCATGCCTGTCCTGGGACAGTCAGATCCTGTCCTGTACACTGTCCTGTGACTCCCATGACTGTCACGGAAAAGTCAGACACTGTTGTGAGACTCTCATGACTGTCCACCCACTCCAATCACACCATACAGTTACTCCGCCCACTCCACTTAGCTAATCCATACTCCAACTGTATTAGTGTTGTAATAGTGTGTAATTGTGTGTATTAGTTTTGTAATAGTGTGTATTAGTATTGTAATAGTGTGTATGAGTATTGTAATAGTGTGTAATGTTGTGTATTACTACTGTAAACATGTGTATAGTGTGTATTGGTATTGTAATAACGTGTATTTGTATACTAATAGTGTGTGTTAATATTATATTAGTGAGTCATAGTGTGTATTAGTATTACTATATTATGTAAAAGTGTGTATTACTGTTTTAATAGTGTGTATTAGTATTGTAAATGCGTATAATAGTATTGTAATAGTGTGTATTAGTAATGTATTAGTGTGTAATATTGTGTATTAGTATTGTAACAGTGTGCAATAGTGTGCAATATTATTGTAATACTACAAAAAAGTGCAAAATAGTATTGTAAAAGTGTGTATTAGTGTTGTAATAGTGTTTATTAGTATGGTAATAGTGTGTAAAAGTGTTTAATAGTATAGTATTATTGTGTTTTTTAGCATTGTAATAGTGAATAAGTATGAATTACTGTTGTAATAGTGTGTATTAGTATTGTAATAGTGTGTATTATTATTGTAATAGTACCTAAAAATGTGTAATAGCATTGTAATAGTGTGTATAGGTATGTATTACTGTTGTAATAGTGTGTATTAGTATTGTAATATTGTGTATTATTATTGTAATAGTGTGTATTAGTGTGGTAATAGTGTGTAAAAGTGTTTAATAGTAAGGTATTAGTGTGTATTAGCATTGTGTTAGTGTATAAGTATGTATTACCATTTTAATAGTGTGTATTAGTATTGTAAATGTGTATAATAGTATTGTAATAGTGTGTATTAGTAATATATTAGTGCGTAATATTGTGCATTAGTACTGTAAAGGTGTGCAATAGTGTGTAATGTTATTGTAATAGTACATAAAAGTGTGAAATAGTATTTGAATAGTGTGTATTAGTATTGTAATAGTGTGTATTATTATTGCAATAGTATGTAAAAGTGTGTATTAGCATTGTAATAGTGTGTATAGGTATGTATTACTGTTGTAATAGAGTGTATTAGTATTGTAATAGTGTGTATTACTATTG
Organism: Umbra pygmaea; assembly: GCA_016801145.1. NCBI lineage: Eukaryota > Metazoa > Chordata > Actinopteri > Esociformes > Umbridae > Umbra > Umbra pygmaea. The sequence continues at coordinate 6,499 of JACXGM010025694.1, read as the reverse complement.
AAATAGTGTGTTTAGGTATTGTAAAAGTGTGCATTAGTATGAAAATAGTATGTAAAAGTGTTTAATAGTATTGTATTATTGTATTATTGCATGTATTAGCATTGTAGTAGTGTATCACTGTTGTAAAAATATGTATTAGTACTGTAATAGTGTGTATTATTATTGTAATAGTACATAAGTGTGTATTAGCATTGTTATAGTGTGTATATGTATGTATTAATGTTGTAATATTGTAATAGTGTGTATTTGTATTGAAATCCCAAGTAATATTGTGTATTAATATTGTAATAGTGTGTAATAGTGTGTATTAGTATTGTAATAGTGTGTATTAATATTGCAATAGTACATAAATGTGTGTATTAGTATTGTATTAGTGTGTATTAACATTCTAATAGTGTTTATAAGTATGTATTACTGTTGAAATAGTGTGTATTAGTATTGTAGTAGTGTGTATTAGTATTGTAATGGTGTGTAATGTTATTGTAATAGTAAGTAAAAGTGTGTATTAGTATTGTAATAGTGTGTATTAGTTTTGTAAAAGTGTGTAATAGTGTGTATTAGTATTGGAGAAGTGTGTGTTAGTATTATAATAGTGTGTATTGTTATTGTAATAGTGTGTAATAGTGTGTAATAATGTTGTCATAGTGTTTATTAGTATTGTAATATTGTGTATTATTATTGTAATAGTGTGTATTAATATTGTGTTAGTGTGTAATAGTGTGTATTAATATTTGAATAGTGTGGAATAGTGTTTATTAGTATTGTAATAGTGTGTGTTAGTATTGTAATTGTTACATTCCCCAGTTCAATTGTATGAATGTTTGTGCTTACCCTGGTTTGTGGAGTGTTCTCTGTGCTGTCTTTCTGTACTTTTCTGTGTGTCTTTGTTCCCTTCAGTTTGTATGTTCCCACAGGTTGTGCAGATCAGCCCAATTACCACTTATCAATGACTCCTCCCTTCCATAATCCGGATCACCTGATTTCTGTCATCAACAGCAATCCCATCATGCACTTCCCCAGCATATATTGTGCCACTTTTGTGTTCTCTGGGTAGCTTCTGGTTAGGCTGCCTAGGTTTGAGCTCTGGGTACTGGTCTGTATATTGTTGGTTGGTTGGTTGGTTGGTTGATCAGAGCTCTGTTTGGTTAGTAGTGTGTGTGTGTGTAGAATTATTGTGCCTGTTCTGTGTAGTGGTAGTAGCATTACCATTATTATATTATTATTAGTATTAGTATTAGTATTATTATTGTAATTAATTATTATTATTCTTTTTCCCAGGGGGAAAGGGAACACTTTGGGAGTGTTAGGCAAGCCTCCCATGGGCTTACACCACCTGTAGGGTAATTCCAATGTCTAACACCAGGGTAGATCTGAGCGGTCCACATGTATTTTGGTTAGGGCACCTTGCTCGTGTGCCAGTTTAGTTTATGTGTTTTATGTCAGGTAGTTAAGATAGGTTAGGGGTAGGATTTATACATTTGTTTTCTTTGCTTTGGATCCGTTCAGCCCTTTCTCCCATTTTATTATTTGTTTACCATGGCAAAATAAAGCCCTTGATATAACGGTAATACTCCTGTGTCTGTGTCATTGCTCGCATCCACGACCCCACAACTTATACACTGGCTGCAAGGTGTCCTTGGGTAGTGACATCCCCTCCCTCCAGAGGGAGCAGCGCGTAACATATGGGGTTCGTCCGGGATGTCACTCCCTGCTGCTCGGACGTGTTAGTGGTCAGTGTCTTGGTTGTGGTGTTAGGGCATGAGTGAGCACTACGTAGGTTCTTGTGTTTGGTGTTAGTAGTTTGTGTCTTTCAGTGTTAGTGTGTATAGGTGCTTTGTTGTGTTCAAAATGGCGGCCTCAGCCATTGCTACATTCATTAATGACCCTTCATATGATGTATTGGTAGGGCTGAGGAAAACTAATCTGATAGCGGTTGCAGCCCACTACATCATAGTGATACCAAAACAAGCTCTCAAGGCTGAGATCATTACATATGTTAAACAGGGTTTATTGGAACAAGGGGTTCTGATACTGAGGGATGAGGCTGAAGGTGTGGCCGGGGATGAGCTGTTGCCAGGACTCTTGCCCGCACGTTCGAAGGACAGTGTGGGGGAGGCTAAGCCACCTGTAACCCTGCTCAGGTTTGACCCATCTTCCCCTGTGTCTGGTGGCTCGGTAGAAGCGGCTCGTCTTAGGATTCGTGTGGCCCGTTTAGAGGCAGACCTTAGAGACTGGGAGGAGAAAAGAAAATTAGATCATGACTTGCAGATAAGACAATTGGAGGCTGAGATTAGGAAGAAGGAAATAGAGGCTGCCACTGACACAGAGGCCCGTATATGCATACGCAAACTAGAGCTGGCGGCAGGCGTAGCGCCTCAGCCTGCTGGTGCACCTCTTCAGTTTGAAGCAAGTAAACATATCGCTTTGGTTCCACCTTTTCGTGAAGCCGAGGTGGACAGTTATTTTTCTGCATCTGAGAGAGTGGCTGTTGTGTTGAAGTGGCCAAAAGAGGTTTGGCCCCTTCTGCTACAGTGTAGGCTGTCGGGGAAAGCGCAGGAAGTAGTGGCTTTCTTGTCCCTGGATGACAGTCTAGACTATGAGGTTGTAAAGGCCTCTGTGTTGCGCTCATATGAGTTAATGCCGGAAGCATAGAGGCAACGCTTCAGAATCACACAAAAGCCGCTCATAGAACGTGTGTAGAGTTTGCTAGGGACAAGGAGTCCCTTTTTGATAAATGGTGTGCTCCAAGTAAAGCCAATACATTGGCAGCAGTAAGGGAACTTGTTTTGTTAGAGGATGTCAAAAACCACATGCCTGATCGCGTTGTAGTTCACCTGAATGAACGGAAGGTGACTTCCTTGGCTCAGATGGCCATCGTGGCCAATGAATATTCCCTAACACATAAAACTGTGTTCTCTTTGCCTGTTTCAGGTAGAAGGCCTGTAGTATCAGTGTGTGATACTCATACCCTGCTTAGTGAAGAATCTAAATTAGATAAAAGAGAATCAGATAAAAGAGAATGCTTTTATTGCCATATAGTTGGTCATGTGATTGCTAATTCACCTTAAAGAACAAATAAAAATCATATCCAAGAGCAACTAAAGAAGTGGGGTTGGTACAATCGGTCAGTTGCATCGTTGAGCCTGTTTTGAGGCCAGATCCCACCTACTCATATCGACTGGTTGGGTGTCGTTATCAAATGGGATTAAGAACAGCCAAAAACTAGATGTGTTGAGAGACACGGCCTGCACAGTCTCTGATTCTTGCCAGCACACTACCTTGGTCAGATGTCACCTCTTAGGGTACAAAGGTGCTATTATAAGGCATCGAAATGGGCATTTCGTCGGTCCCATTACATTGGGTACATTTAAAAACCAACATGGTATCAGGATATTTTTGTGTTGGTGTAGTGGAGAAATTACCAGTTAAGGGAGTGTCCTTAATTCTAAGTCATGATATTGCAGGTGCTATTGTGAAACCTGTGTTGGAGGTGGTGGAAAATCCACACACGGGGTCAGACAGTGATATACTATCACAAAATGTTCCCAAAGTATTTCCAGAGTGTGCAGTCACCCGTGCACAGAGTAGAAGATATAGTGATGTAATGAATCTAAATGATTCCATATTTGAGGACCTTAAAGTGTCCAGTGAGAACCAAGTTCCAACAAAAACAAGTATTGTTGGTTTCAGCACATTAAATTATATTTCTCAATCCGCAATGTCAGTAAAGCTGCGTGAGGCGCAGGTGGGGGATGACAGTCTGTCAACCTGTTTTAAGTCAGTAGTCACAGTCAGCCTCACCTCCGGATTCCATCCAGAAGCAAACAGGCAGGTGGAACGGCTAAATCAGGAGGTTGGCAGGTTCCTAAGAATGTATTGCCAGGATCGGCCGGGTGACTGGGCGAAATTGCTTCCGTGTGCGGAGTACGCCTAGAACTCCTTGAGGCACTCCTCCACGGGGCTCACCTGATTTCAGTGCGTCCTTTGGTACCAGCCGGTCCTGGCTCCTTGGCACCCGAGTAAACCCATGTCCCCGCTGTCGATGATTGGTTCCGATGGGCGGAGGACACCTGGAACGTGGCGCACGTCCATCTCCAATGGGCTGTCCTTCACCACAAGCGCCAGGCCGATTGTCGTTGGATGGCTACACCTCTTTATCATCCCGGAGACAGGGTCTGGCTCTCGTCCAGGAACCTGCCTCTCTGCCTGCCATGCTGGAAGCTTGCGCTGTGGTTTGTGGGGCCTTTTGAACTCCTGGGGAGGGTAAATGATGTGTCTAACAGGTTGCGTTTTCCTTCCACCATGCGTATTCACCCTGTATTTCATGTTTCCCTCCTCAGGCCGGTGGTGAAGGGCCCTCTCCGTGAGACCAGGGTGCTGGGGAACCCCCCTCCGCCGTTGGCGATCGAGGGTGACCTTGTCTATGCCGTACGGGCTGTCCTTGATTTGAGACCGCGGAGGGGCGGTCTCCAGTACCTTGTGGTTGGGGGGGAGTTCGGTCCCGAGGAGCGGAGCTGGGTTCCGGCCAGGGATAAGTTGGAAACCCTCACTCCTGCGCGAGTTCCATCTGCGCTGGCCGGATCGCCCGGCACCGCGATCTCTGGGTCGGCCCCTGGGCGGGGGCCACCGCACCGCGGGACCTGTGCATCAGAGCAGGGTACTGTCAGCATGGAAGATCCAGGCACTCCCTCTTCTGACGTGCACAGGAGTAGGCACTCGGAGTCCCCCGCCTACTGAAGCCACTGATCATCTCTCCACATCTCATCAGCATTCAATGGATGCAGCTGCGTCTGCTGACATTCTATTTAAGCCCACACACTTGCTAGAAGGGTGTGGGTTATTGTTATTTAGAGTTCCTATGCTGTGCGGTATTCCTGTATTCCTTGCCAACTGTTTCTATTAGCATTATATAGTTCATACTTGTTGGTGGAAGTTGTGTTCGTGGCCAAGATATTTGTGACTCTTTAGTTTTGTTATTCTGGCGTAAGTTGTATCTGGAATTATTCTATTCTTCAGAAGCCAGTAAACTAAAGTGTAACGGCTCCTCTGTGTGTGACTCCTTACATATACACCCACACAGCGTGACACAACTAGTGTAGCGAGGTTGAAGTGGTTACTGTTATATGGGATGCGGGTGACAAGTGGATGGCGATCTAATTTTCTCAGGAGGGATTTTGGGGCAGTTCTGGAAATTACATCCCTGAAGTCTAGGATTGGTAGGATGGTTATTTTCACCAGGGCATGTATGGCAGGAAGAGTGAAGGAGGCCTTGTTGCAGAATTGAAAGAAGATCCTAGATTTAATTTTGGATTAGAGATGGTTAATGTGGGTCTGGACGGAGAGGTATTTGTAGGTATCTACATATTCTAGTCCAGAACTGTCCAGAGTGGTGATGCTAGTCAGGCAGGCAGGTGCGGACAGTGACAGGTTGAATTATTTTATTTAGTTTTGAGAAATAGAAGATTCCATTTCATGTGCAGAGAAAGCTGCATTATTCTTCCCCACAATGAAATTGGAAGGGAACTGTTATTAGGTCTCTGTGTCAGACCTTCTGAGACCAGGGCGCCCTCTCCTGACGCGCCAGGGATCAGGCGGTCAGGCTCCCCTGTCTTTTGAAGCCACTGCATCCACAGCTCTCCAATCAGGGGCTAATGTATGTCACCTGTGTTCCTTTCCGGTATAAGAAGCCCTAGCCTGTCTCTGCCCGCTGTGGATTATTGTACCTACGTTGTTTGCTGTTCTGTTGTCAGAAGACTTTCTTATTTTGTTACTGAGTGTATATTAGAGTACGCATCGCGGAAGTTTTTTCTCCGCCAAGTTATTTTCACATCGGCGTCAGAAACAGTCAATAAAGAACTGAACGCCAATACCCTGCTCTCGACTCCTCCTTTACCCTCTGGGCTGGCCCCCCTTTCAGCAGGGACGTGATTGGAGCTGCGACCTGATCAAAACCACGAATGAATCTCCGGTAATAATTTGCGAAACCTAGGAAGCGCTGTACTGCCTTCACCGTGGTCGGGGTCGGCCCATTACGCACGGCGCAAATGCGGTCCTCCTACATCTCAACCCCAGTCGTGGAGATGCGATAACCCAGAACGGAGACAGCGTTTTGAAAAACAAGCACTTCTCGGCTTTGACGTATAGGTCATGCTCCAGTAGTCTTCCCAGCACCTGACGAACGAGAGAGACGTGCTGCTCGCGTGTGGCAGTGTACACCAAAATATCATCGATGTACACTACCACACCACGACCAATCAAATCCCGGAAAATCTTGTTCACGAATGCCTGAAAGACCGCCGGAGCATTCATGTACAGCATGACCAAATATTCATAATGGCCAGAAGAAGTGCTAAACGCTGTTTTATATTCATCCCCTTCCCGGATCCGCACTAAGTGTTAGGCACTTCGGACCTAACCTGAGCAGTGGCTGTCTGTTTATGTATTCTTACCACCTGAGCAGTGACTATCTGTTTATGTATTCTTACCACCTGAGCAGTGA
>JACXGM010025693.1:0-15201 GCA_016801145.1 Umbra pygmaea | reverse complement strand
GTGTGCGCGTGTGCGCGTGTGTGAGCCTTACATACAAACTAATGGTACGTTGTGTCTAGATGTATGTGTTTGTGTGGTAGAAGTTATTGGAGTGTGGCTTTCTATGTTTGATAAAAACTTCTGCTCTGAATGAGAAAGAGAGAGAGATGGAGAGATATGAGAACTGATCTACGCTCTGTTTCTCTTGCATGTCATGCATGTGTAGCTTCATATATGGAGTGAGCGAGAAAATACTGTTATCTGTGCTGTGTGGGTGTATCATTCCCGGCTCTGTGTTATGAGTACACACACACACACACACACACACACACACACACACACACACACACACACACACACACACACACACCCAGCTGTTCCATAGCCACTTAGCTATGCTGTTAGTCACTTAGATGATTGTATACACCTCCACCACACAGGCACCCGTATATCCTCACTTAGGCTCCATACTCAGTGCAACACATATAATAGAGGGCCTGAATGGCCTGCACCATCTTTGCCTATACAGCCACATATCCCATGTCCACTAGTCCCATTAGCCTTTATAATATGTCACAATACATAATGTGAGATCAAAGGATAAAGAATGTTTCTGAGCCAATAAACACGTCTGTCCTCCCTGGAGATAACCCTTCCACCAGGAAACCTGTCTACACACAAGGGACCCAGCGAGCTGGTTTCATTAGCCTTACCCCAGGAGGCTAGTTCCCCACTACAAGCCTGGTGACAGAGGTGGTGATGTAGAGGTGATGCACCGATGCTCTTGGAATCAGACAAAACTGAGGGGGGAGAGTTATGGAGGGAGTAGTGGTGAAATGAGAGAGAGAGAGAGAGAGAGAGAGACCCATGAAGAAAAAGGAAGCGATGATCTATCATGGGACATTAAACGCCACAATGCATCTTCTGTGGTCGGCCATAGACATCCTATTAAAGTGCTATTATTGTCAGTTCTAATTTGTCTCGTCTGACACTGTAGGTGTGAAATGCGTAGCTGGAAGTTTGATATACTCTCATTTGCATATGGATACACTGGTGTGGGAGGATTGGAGATGCGAGAGGAAAATAGGTGTAGATATGAACATCCACACATGGAAAGAGAGAGAGACAAAATAGAGAGTAACAAGAGAAGTTGGCTAAGAGTGTTTGTGCACACACACACACACACACACACACACACACACACACACAAACACACACACAAACGGCTCTGTTATGGCTTGTTTTAAATGTTTTGATAGTGAAAATCTACATGTCTAGAAAATGTTACGAATAAGGGCTGCTGATATTTCATGAACTTTGCATAAACAAATAGAAGCTGCCCTTAGTCCTTCGGTGCTGTACTTTTCCTATGCTGAGATACAGCTAAGTTTGATTAATTCTCTGGAGAAGTCCAGAATCACGCATTCAAATATCTGTACCAACTAATGGGATTTTAGGACCAGTAACTTTTAGGAACTACCATATTGGATGCAGGGGTTGAAAACATCAACTACAAAATACAGACAATAGTAGAATAGCAAAATTGTTATTTCACAATATCTAACTAGCAACACATGCATATTATGGACAAAATTATAAACTGTATTTTTGGAAGTTGGTTATTGTCCGTGTATTATTCATGTAACCAGTAAAAACATAAATATATATATATATATATATATATATATATATATATAGTAAATGTAAAAATATATGTAAAATATGGGCCCATTTCTAAGGAAAGTTTGTAGATATACATTTCCTTTTCTTTGTTTTTTCCCATGGTTTTAAAGAAGTGTTTAATTTAAACCCGGTTTTCATGAGTTCAGAAGCTAACAGTTGGTAATCACAGTAGTAAAAAGGCAAAACTGTAAATTCTCACAAGATTTTCAGCCTGGAATGTTAAGCCTATGGTTCTGTGCCAAGCAAGGCAGTTTAGTTCTTGAAATTAGATTGTCTTCTCATTCATAATTACCTTTTCAAATGACCTTAACAAATCATATTGTAACCTACATGTACACATCTATTAAAAAGTTCATTAGCAGTAGGCTGAGGAAAAATACCTCATTAAATGTTTTATTTTGTTTGAGACGTTGTCTAAGAGGTACTGACCACACTAAATAGTTACTGTACACACAGTAATGTGGGCTTCACATTTTAAATCAAGTATTGTTAGTGTTAATTTTCATTGTTAGTCTTAATTCATTTACAATTCTTTTCAGCCATTTTGTATTTTTTCTCGAACAGGCGAGGGGTGAGATATTTTGAATGTGCAGCAGTACAGGTATACCAGATGTGTCTTAGACTACTGGACCACCCCAGGCCATTTTAATCTTAATTTCAAGATGCTGGAATTCCCTTCACAATACATTAACATACAATTGAAAGGCACACAATCTCTACTGTGATTCAAACTTGCAGCAAACTATGAAAATAACCTAGCTCCAGCCATGCGTAACTAGGTATCATTTGTTTGAAATTTCATATACACATACTTTTTATACTTCCAATTACAATACAGATGGTTTATTCATTTATTAAACTTTTATAGTGCTTTATAGTACATGAGTACATGGAAAGAAATGTAAATATGTACAGTATATTTTTTACCTTTTATTTAACCAAATTAGTGAATTAAGAACCATGTCTTACAATGCTGACCTGGCCCAAGGCATTACAGTTGAAAAACAACTCTTGAATAAAAATACAGTCAAGAACACAATGTGTACTTTCCCCGGCCCTTTTGCACGAGGCTGCACAAATTGGCTTATCGTTGTCCAGGATTTGTGTTAGATAAGTCTGATTATCTATCCTGCCACATCACTCTCCAGCGACTCTTTGTGTCCAGTTTGGGCACAGCTCGGGTTGTGTAGTTTACCACAGCATTATGATCACTATGGTGAGGGTGACAGTTGGCATAGTTAACATCACAGATGGTGTTTTGATAAACTACACCTCATTTATTGAGATGAATGTTTCTTGTACGTCGAGGAGGCTTTTTACACTACGATAGATACCGATAGCTTTCCGCAACATTTTCTAAATCCACTCGAGCCGACGTCGGGACGGGACATAATTGTAGAGTGTAAACTTGTCTCTCTCGAATTCCACGCGACCTCCCGGAGGTAGTGCACGAGAGATCCCACCTGGAGTTTTGCTAATCACCCAGGAAAAATGTGTATTGGGACCTGGGCTGGTCCGGAGCAATCGCAGCTGAAGATGTCTTGAATGACACACCCACAAACACGTGATTGGGGTCTGGAGACATGACATTGTAAGGCCAAACAATATTAAAATGAGCTCGCGCGGATTTGGAAAATGTCGCTGAAAGCTATTGGTATTTATCAGTATCTCACGGAATGTAAAAAGGCACTAGGACTGGTAGAATTGTAATTTTTACAACAGTAGTTTTGCAACATGGGTGAAAGAGGTTTGTTGCAAAACAGGAAACCATCTCTAGATATGAGGAGACTACAATTGACAACTAGAGTTGGTGTTTCAAGAGACTGAATGTTGCTTCTGTTCACAGTTTACCTGCTAGTACGAACGTCACTGAGACCCCCCCACATCTCCCCTCCTACATCCTCTTTCTTGTCTTTCTCTTTTGACTTTCCTGTCATGTGTCTTCATCCCCCCTTTCCATCACCTCCTTCTGAAAACTGATTGGAGCAGAAGGTCAGAGGGGTGTGACCCTTGGCTTTCTTATTCAATGGGCTTTGGAGGCAAAGAATTGCAAAACAAAAAAACAAGTCCAGTATTCATGTTTTATTTCTCCTCCTCACCTCGAAGTTGATAAGTGCTGATGTTTGAAAGATCCTTCCTTGGTGGATCTCAGAGCAAAAGGTCAAAAGGTGAAGATCTATGTACAGTGGACTTTAAAGACACCACCACCTCGGTTGTTTACAGCGTTACGCCATGACAGTGAAGAGTCCCACTGGCGAAACAGACTTCTCTTGCACACGCGCACACCAACACACGCCTGCGCATTCTCTTCACCATGGCAACCGATGTCGGAGGAGACCAACTGTCTCTCCAACACCACATGCACTCAGAAGCACACACGCACATCCGTAGGCGGTATTCCATCTCAGAGCCAGCAACCTCTGTCATCAACATATCCCCCCCCCCCTATATCTCTATATTTTTCGCTTCACCTTCCACAGCTGATCCCAAGCATTCTGCTAAGTTAGCCAAACTCTGGTGCTGTTTCCTTTTGTTCCTTTGTTCCTGTTCAACTGAGATCTCTTCTTCATGCGCTCCCTTCAATATTAGTTGAACACGAGATGCAGAGTAAAAATGAGGTGTTCCTAATGAGTCCTGTGAGTTTATATCGTTGGTGTTGTTCTGTGAGACGGACATTAAGTAGTTGACGGCGGCTGACAGTGCAGTTGGTTTGATACACTACTGTTACATCTGGGTATGTTCTTTGCCACTAATCTAACGCTAGTTGGAGGCTTCCCGGAATTCCACAGCTTCTAATTAGACGTCTGCAAGTAGTAAATTGATTCAAGTTTTTTTATCTCGTCCTCCACCTTCATTCTACTATCTTTCTCTCACTTTCTCCTCTTCCCTGTAGCATATGTCAGAGCTGTTAGCGGTGGTGCGTCTGCCCTTCATCCACCCGTCATACCTGCTGAACGTCGTGGACAATGAAGAGTTGATAAAGACGTCGGAGGCGTGTCGAGACTTGGTCAACGAGGCCAAGAGATATCACATGTTACCACACGCCAGACAGGAGATGCAGACGCCCAGAACTCGGCCGCGGCTATCTGCAGGTTGGTGTACACACACAAACACACACACACACTAATACACAAACACACAACACCGTTAGTGTACAGATTACAGTATTTAATGGACAAGGTGTGACAAATCAACTCTGAAGAGTACTCAAATTAATTTTTTTATCGCATTATGATGGTGAACTTGGGTTTGTGTGTGAGTCATGCAATTGCCCTGGTCTCAATTCACATACTTGCCATACTAAATAGCATGTCAGATTAGTATGTCCCAATTCATAGTATGCCAAAATAGTATGCTAAAAATACTCAGATAGCCCTATTTTCTGTGGATTTTCTGAATATGCAACCATGAACGTGTTTTGGAGGGTTATTTAGCCCACAACTCCTTGCGCAAGGAAAGATGAGGGGTTTGCAATGATTCTCCTGACTTTTGAAAGTTACGAAAACTAGCATACTATATAAGCTTGCAAGAGCGGTAGCTAAGCCAGGAACAACTGTACTTCATAGAAAACTAAACGGATTTGTCGAAACATTGCAGCATATATTCCATCAAAGCTATCTAACTCTTTGCACTGTAAGTCACTAGGTTCTTGCTAACGTTGTTAGAATTATGTTTAATGTTGGCTAGCTAAGATATTGGATGATTTTATTGTGCATTTCAATATGTAATTTAATGATGCAGGAGTATATCCCAATACTGCATAATGGCTTACAGTATTATAAAATTAACAGGACTTAATTTACCATCACTAGCGCAGATCATACATGTAGTACGTAGTATAAATATTAATCTGAGATTGGGCCCCTGTTGCTGAGAAAGATGTGATTGACCAAACATAAGTGTCCCTGGGGTGTCTGGGCTGAGGAACTCTGGGTGCTTTTATAGCAAGACTGCTAGATAAACCTCTCCCATAGCCCCACTAAACACCAGCTGCTTACAGCACAGAACAGCCTGGGTATTTCTCTTATTCCAGCCACCCGGCCAACTCTTCACTTCCAACCAGCCATTCACTCTCCAAGCGCTCAGGCGGTTGCATCCAGTTTGTTTACATAATTAAAGCAGATATTTATGGAAATAAGTAGTCCTGGACAGACAAATGTAAATTGCTTTTGGTCGTTAGATTTTCCTGCCGCCCGGCCAAGTCTCTTTCTGGTGCCCCTCTATAAAGAGCTATCTAATTAGTGTGTGTTGGTGTGTGTGTATGTTTGTCTGTGCTTGTGTGTGCGTGGGCTCGTGCGTGTGTGCAAAACCTATTAGAGCTTAAAACCAACACCCAACATAAGACATTTTCTGCTTGGTAGGATTAAGGTAATTGCTAAACAAATGTCATTTTATGGTGTGGACAGTTTACAAGCCTACAGTCCCTGTTCTGCCCAAAAGTGCACACTCACAAACACACTCACAAACACACTCACAAACACACTCACAAACACACTCACAAACACACTCACAAACACACTCACAAACACACTCACAAACACACTCACAAACACACTCACAAACACACTCACAAACACGCTTAAACACACACACCCACAGTAAAACATGTACAATCACGCTGTTGGTCTTCCTCTCATCTGTAAATAAACAGAGTTAATGGTGGCAGTTTAACGCTTTGTGTGTTTCATTGTTTTATTGTTTAATTGCAGTGTGTTGAATGGTTTAATTACTTCTTTTTATTAGCTACTGGTTTTAGGTTTATAGATGTGGGGTCTCCGTCAGACATTCCAGAATTGGTTGTAGTGTGTAATGTTATTAAGATATTAAAGGCTAGTATCCTAAAGGGCACAACATTTCACAGTATTGAATGACATTACAGACCTTATAGGCCCATAAGTACTGTGATGATTATCGTATCCTTGGCGATTCCCAGGCCTAATTATCACTCTCTGTTTGTAATAGACAGGTAGGTAATCGATAGTGTTAATGTTTTTGTTGTTTCTCTTTTTCTCCCTCTATTTTACTTTTTCTGACGCCGTCTCTCTCCCGCCTGTCTTCATTTATAGCTTGAAGCCTTGGCTCTAGCTGGTTTGTGAGTGATTGAGTGTGGCGTTCGGCTGGCCAGCTGGTCGGTCCAGTTCGGGGTCACGGTGCGCTGGGTTAGATCATGGGGTCTGGGTGTGGTGAGTCCTTGAGAAAGATCAGTTACTCACACCTGGTGACCGCCACTGACCTGCTTCAGCAGGAGGGCTCGATAGAGTAGATGAGGCTGGAATAGAGAAAAGAAATAGTAGGAATTGAGGAAAATGTTGCATGTGTGCATGGTAGCAGAAGGCGTTGCTACGATCGGACTATCGGTGCCCCCACCGCTAACTTACAACCCTGCTGGAAACACTCTGTATCAATATGTCAGCTAATCATAATTCCGGTGAGCTTGTACAGGTTTACGGCAACATGTAAGACAGCTGAGGGTCCCCGGCGGAGGTTTGGGTACAACAGCAATAGACCGCTGGTATTTAAAAGTTTCTTTCAGGGACCTGTTGTTTTTTGCCACAATCGGTGGGCAACCTGAGAAATAGGCATGATTGTAATCAAACATGCTATATAGAGGAAGTTCCTGTCAGTTCTCCTAGCATGTGAAATCAATAGTTTTTTTTAACTTTTAAACCATTGGCCTATTCAAATGAATATGTGGTTATAGTTTCTTTATGATGCTTTGTTTCTATCACTTTAAGACACATAGTTATTTTCGTAATTCTGTATGTGGTATTGTTTAGATAGGCTACCCATGTTGTTATTACTCATTTGCCTACAGCTTGAACCTGCTTACTCAATTTGAAAACCAAATCAATTTGAAGAGGTTCATTTGGAAGCTAGCAGGAATTAGCATTAGCAGGAATTTACTGATTTTCCAACCAGCATTACTCGTCTCCACCAGTATTTACTTCCTAAACACAATACATTTGTATACAAAAAGCATTCTATCGTGTTTTGAAGTGTAAGTATTTTATGAAAATGAAGTCTGGCAAACGATGGATCTAAATGAGAACAAATGAACGAAAGGTATGTTAAAAATAAATCTAGTATTATTTTTGGCAGAGACTCATTTAGACTTGGAAGCCAAAGTAGATAATACAAACTCACGGAACGCAAGGAATTGGAAATGAGTCTTAAACTGTGTGGATCTGGTGTGAACACAGTTTTGGAGTGAAAACAGAACCATTTTTTCTTTCAGTGACCAGTTTACAAAAGCTGTAAAAAATATTTTGTGATGTTTAAAACATTTGAAAAACTTGTTTAAATTGGACAATGATGTCCTACACTGCACTGCATGTTTTGCTGTTTGAACAGGAGATGCAATGAAGACATGAAGAGTTGTCCTGGTACCGTGTTTGTCACCGGTCATTCTTTGATATGAATTATGCATTAAAGCCCTGCTTTTCTGTGTAAAAAAGCACTGTATAGGGTAGGGAATCATTACCCCATATGCATCCGTTTTTCTATATTTTTGTAATTATAAGTAATACAGTTTTGTAGCATTTGTAGTCTGGTCACTTCAAAGAGAAATTAGTTCTGTTGTTATGATCTGACAATTTTCAAACAGCCCCTTTAAGCCTCTGTATTTCTATGTAGGAGTGTTTAGTACAGTGTTGTGTTGCGTAAGTCTAATATAATCAACCGTTCACCCATCCCGAGGGATCTTCCTAGCTGGTAATTGCAGAATGGGAGACTGCATAATGGAAGTGATTATCTCTTAATAGGTATTCTGGGGTACAACGGGATAAGATCATGAAATATATCAAATCTTAAAAAAGTGCAACACAAATGTATTTAGTCCTGTTTGGTGAATCTTCTTTCTCCTTGAAGTAAAAGTTCTCTTTAAATTCTGTTCGGTTATGTTTGGGGAAAAGGTCAAGCTCCTTCCTTACAGCCGCCGTACTCGGTGCCAGAGAGAATGAGCCAGATCATGGCTAATTTCGTAACCTAGCTCAGCCTGTTGTGCTAACACTAAGAGGTCTTGATGGATCCACCAGACCTGAAATTCTGAGGTCCGACCCGGGAACCGAGTGGGAGTTGGTCCAATACTTTTTTTTTCTCAGATCTGGGTCTGCTCTGTCATAATTGCAGGTCTCTGATACATGTGTGCAATTATGTATTTACCAACAAAGTCTCCTTTGTTAATTAAATGTTTGCGGTAATGAAAATGTGTCAGTCTTGGACGCTACCCAGACCACGAGCTGTGCTATAGCCAATCATTCATAGAAGCCTACACTCACCTAAAGGATTATTAGGAACACCTGTTCAATTTCTCCTTAATGCAATGACTCAACCAATCACATGGCAGTTGCTTCAATGCATTTAGCGGTGTAGTCCTGGTCAAGACAATCTCCTGAACTCCAAACTGAATGTCAGAATGGGAAAGAAAGATGATTTAAGCAACTTTGAGCGTGGCATGGTTGTTGGTGCCAGACGGGCCGGTCTGAGTATTTCACAATCTGCTCATTTACTGGGATTTTCACGCACAACCATTTCTAGGGTTTACAAAGAATGGTGTGAAAAGGGAAAAACATCCAGTATGCGGCAGTCCTGTGGGCGAAAATGCCTTGTTGATGCTAGAGGTCAGAGGAGAATGGGCTAATTGCTTCAAGCTGATAGAAGGGCAACTTTGACTGAAATAACCACTTGTTACAACTGAGGTATGCAGAAAAGCATTTGTGAAGCCACAACACGCACAACCTTGTGGCGGATGGGCTACAACAGCAGAAGACCCCACTGGGTACCACTCATCTCCACTACAAATAGGAAAAAGAGGCTACAATTTGCAAGAGCACACCAAAATTGGACTGTTGAAGACTGGAAAAATGTTTGCCTGGTCTGATGAGTCTTGATTTCTGTTGAGACATTCAGATGGTAGAGTCAGAATTTGGCGTAAACAGAATGAGAACATGGATCCATCATGCCTTGTTACCACTGTGCAGGCTGGTGGTGGTGTAATGGTGTGGGGGATGTTTTCTTGGCACACTTTAGGCACCTTAGTGCCAACTGGGCATCGTTTAAATGCCATGGCCTACCTGAGCATTGTTTCTGACCATGTCCATCCCTTTATGGCCACCATGTACCCATCCTCTGACGGCTACCTCCAGCAGGATAATGCACCATGTCACAAAGTTCGAATCATTTCAAATTGGTTTCTTGAACATGACAATGAGTTCACTGTACTAAAATGGCCCCCACAGTCACCAGATCTCAACCCAATAAAGCATCTTTGGGATGTGGTGGAACAGGAGCTTTGTGCCCTGGATGTGCATCCCACAAATATCCATCAACTGCAAGATGCTATCCTATCAATATTGGCCAACATTTCTAAAGAATGCTTTCAGCACCTTGTTGAATCAATGCCACGTAAAATTAAGGCAGTTCTAAAAGCGAAATGGGGTCAAACACAGTATTAGTATGGTGTTTCTAATAATCCTTTAGGTGAGTGTATATGCAAATTAGCCATGTGTGCAGGGTAGTGATAGGAAAATGCACCTTCATTGCTGTCCTTCTAGCAGCAAAATAGGCTGGCAGCACTCAGGATTTTTTTTTTCAAAATAAAGGCCATTGTTGGAATGCCTTGCAACGTGTTCAATTTCATGTGGCTTTTATTTTGAAAACTAAAATCTGAGTTAGTGCTGCCAGAATAATATCCTGCTGCTAGAAGAACAGCAATGAAATTTAGTTTATTACCGTTCTTTCGGCAACATTATTATGCTACCACACAAATGCAGATTTAGTTTTTCAAAATATTAGTGCATTCCAATGCATGAAATAATTGTTGTAAATTCATTTTAAGCTAGTGAATTATAATCAAATCAAATTTGATTGTGTTAAACAATAGGAACTTTTAAAATACTTTTAAACTTTTAAAATAGTTTGATAGGATTTTTTTAAATATGTTTTAATAACTATTGTAAAAAATATGCTGTACACAAAATTTTGTTAAATATTGTCTCGTAAATAAAAATTTAACTGTATAAAAACTTTCTTATTATTCCGAACATGTGATGTCATCTGAAGTGTCGCTAGCACTTTTTGCCCATCACTAGTGCAGGGGCCATTTTGTTCACTGAATTTACAAGAATAGGTCATTTTTAATGCTGTAATGCAATTGTGTAGATCACACGCAAATCTCTTCACATTTCAGAATGTACCAGCCCAGATCAAACAACAACTAACAGTAGGCTGTCTCTCTTCAACAACAAAAGAATAACTAGCAGGAACGAGATTATCTCATATCTAACAATGGCATGTAGACAACCCCATTCAATGTTCCTCAGGCATTCAAAATTACAGTCCTAGATAATGGATAGGTAGCCCATCCAAAAACATCCTTATTTGTTTTTAACAAACCATACTTTCACTAATGTACAATGTTTGGGTTTAAATTGCTCCATATTTGAGACATAAACAAATGTAATACATCAGCGAACACAAACTATATCAAGGACAGTGATGTTAAGTGACTGATGGTATGTTTGGCTAGTCAGTTTTTAGACAGCTAATCAAGTTTTTATCAAACTGCACCATGTTCAGTTTTTCTCTACTTTCAGTACCAAACGGGTCTCTCCGATCCAAACGGGCATGGGTCTGTTAGCACCTTTTTTTGACGGTACTTTTTGGAACTAGTCTCTTTGTTATAGGGTCCATGCAGAATCGATCTCCATTTTTGATAAATTAATTTATGCATTTCGACGTTCAGTCATTTTCAGAACGGGTCCAACATTTATTACCCTTGAAGACTTTTACCACTAAGTGGAATCACACAAATCAGCTGTAATACTGCATACACAATACACATACACAATGTGCTCTCTGTTTAATCTACCACCACATACAATCTTTAAACTTGCTTTAGTCTTGTGCCTTGATTTGAAGTAAATGAGCTGCAATACCAGTAAGGCAGTAACTATTCGAAAAATTACGACAAAAACCACCTTCTTCGAAACATTCATTGGACGTTCTTACAGAAATGACGTAATAGACAGGAAACGGCTTAATGTAAACACCTCCTTAATGTAAACACCTCCTAATGTAAACACCTCCTTAATGTAAACACCTCCTTAATGTAAACACCTCCTTAATGTAAACACCTCCTTAATGTAAACACCTCCTTAATGTAAACACCTCCTTAATGTAAACACCTCCTTAATGTAAACACCTCCTCCTTAATGTAAACACCTCCTCCTTAATGTAAACACCTCCTCCTTAATGTAAACACCTCCTCCTTAATGTAAACACCTCCTCCTTAATGTAAACACCTCCTCCTTAATGTAAACACCTCCTCCTTAATGTAAACACCTCCTTAATGTAAACACCTCCTTTATGTAAACACCTCCTTTATGTAAACACCTCCTTTATGTAAACACCTCCTTTATGTAAACACCTCCTTAATGTAAACACCTCCTTAATGTAAACACCTCCTTTATGTAAACACCTCCTTTATGTAAACACCTCTTTTATGTAAACACCTCCTTTATGTAAACACCTCCTTTATGTAAACACCTCCTTAATGTAAACACCTCCTTAATGTAAACACCTCCTTAATGTAAACACCTCATTTCCATTAACTGGATTGGTTGAACAATATTCTCCTTGTCATCCAAACCGATATGTAAGCATTCATTTTCAAGTTTTTAAACAACTGCTTTGTCAGCTTAAACACACACATCCCCAACAAGAGAGGGCACAAGTTTGCAGTGCATTTGAAGTGGCCAAACGCAGACTTCTATACTGAGTTGTGTTATATAGCTGCAGGCGTGGTTTTGAAGTCTGCTGGGTTTAGCTGGAGAGCCCAGCAGCTGCTTTCACACTGGTAAACCTGTAGATAAGCATGCGGCTCTTGTAGATGAAAACGTTGTCAAGCTTTTTCTTCTTCAAATGTGGCAACACTCATAGGAAGATTTAAACACAGAACGCGTCAGTATAGAAACCTTCCACCTGGAACACGACCAGGTCTGCTGCTTTTTCTGCAGCCTTGGTTATCAGGTGCGCTGGCCTGCCAACACTGTTACTTTCACCCTGTGTGTCATCTTGTCTAGCAGGGTACAGAGCCTACTTCAACACTTCAGGAGTAAGTGCTGAGTAAAATACCTAGTTTTAATCCATCTGTGAAATCAACAAGGACATGTGTCTTCGGGTTTCATCCAATCTCCCTGACATAAACACACACGCTCTCTCACACATACAGGAGGTTGGGGATGCCAGGAGATAGGGCAGCACAAACAGATAAAAAGGTCAAGTACCTTGCTCAAGGGAACATCAGCGCTAGGAGCCATGTTGACTGCTCGCTACTGCAACCACAAAAGTTCCACCTTGTCCACCAGTGGGATTCGAACTGGTAGCCCTCCGGTTGCTGGCCTGCCTCTCCTTCAACACATTACGGGTATTAACCTATGAGATGATGTAACCCTATGAACACAGGAATTAGACAGGAGGACTGTAAAGGGTTTGTAGGAAAATAGGCTTCTCCTTAACATTTGCATGTTTTCATTGCTATTAAGTAGTGAAATCAAATTCATATTACATGTTCCATACTTGGTTAACTGTACATTTTAGGTTTAACCTACTTGAACAAATAAATTTAATCTGAACTTCTGTTATTCACAAATAGATTCATACACACATTGTGTCACTGACAGATATATGCACAAAGCCAGAACTTAGCTATGACATATAAAGAAAATCTGACTGCACATTTCCTGTGTGTGAAGTTAACCTGACTGTATCACCTGGTGATGGAGATGTCATGGGAACAGGGAGGCAGCGTCGTGGTGGAGTAGCTGTCACAGCCTGTATGTTTTCATATTTGGTTTTAACTAAATAAATCCTTTTTGTATGTAAAATTAGCAACTAGCTAGAACTAAGTATCTGCTAACCAAACTTGAACTGTTGTACTAGTATCAAGTTAATTGACAACTGTTACCATTGTCAAATTATTTTTTTATGTGACATATATATTTACAAGAGCCTCAAAAATGAATTCCTATTATTATGATATGTCAATGTACTCTGTAATGTGTTTTGATTAATTTTATTTTGATTTGATTATGCAAGACTTAACTGATGATGTTATTGAGACTTTGAAAACTTCAAGACTGGATGTGTGTGCATATGTGTGATGGACGCAGAAAATTGACGTTTGAGTGCCTGTGGGGACGCAGTATAGATGTCCGAGGTGCCAGTGGGGTCTGTTGGCCAGCGCATTTCCAGGGAGCAACAACAGGCAGCGAGTCAGAAGAATTCTATATTTTCCATTCGGCCCAAAGGCACAACTTTTGCCGAAATAATTTAGATTTTTAGCGGGGCAGTAAGGCCACACGACAGGGCCTCGGCGGCTGTGGTTGTTGCGAAAATCCTACCCTGCTCACCAGACAGTTTTCAGTCCTAAATTTGGATCTGTGTCATCTTATTCACATGTCTTGTGCCCCTCAGTCCTCTGGGACAGATAAGTGAGCAGAACCGCAGAGGTAGAAATGAGAAGTCCACATCCAAGACTCACACCTGCATTTCGGAGAGATCAGATCATTATGAGACATCATCCTATTGGGCTTGTCTGTCACCTTGACTCTGAAGCAAGGGCCTAATTCCCCCACCGACTTACCATTTGCCTCATCCAGCTCAGAGAGGAGTAATATTTCAGCCAATAATCAAAGTGTATTTCTCATTCCTTTTTAGGTCACCGCTTCCTCTCCAGCCATTTGCTCGGGAGATAGGCTTTGAAATGTGTGAATTTGCGTGGCAATTACAGGGCTTGTTTTTGCGGGTGGGTGCAACCGTGCAAATGGGCAAGCGTATTTGTGTGCTGTGTGAGTTAGCGTCCAGCTCGTGGTTAGAGTGATATTTCATACTGGTTTGTTTTAAAGAACCAATGTAGCGTGAGATTACTCTGTGTTATTCTCTAAAGAGAAAAGCGATGTGGTCCGCACCGCTTCAAAATGGCTGAGTCACGAACACAAACTATAAAGCCGATATTTCGGAAAACGCCTTCAGCATATCATAGTAATATCTCATCTCTTGCCAGGTGGAAAGATGATGTCTGGGCCGTGAGCTGACTGGAAAATTATAGTGGAGATGAATGTTGATGTTTCTGGCTCTTATTGGGGAGATGTTGAGCAAAATACAGCATTTTCAGCTCATAAATTTAAATGGAACTGATAGTGTATTCTGACGTTGAGTTCACTCAAGCGAATATGTGTGGTAAATATCAACCCCCTGGCAATCTGCACGACCACACAACGATCTGACTGGAGGATCAACTCCTGGCTGGCCGGCTGAGGTACTTGGCTCAGTTTCACCTAAGAGAGAGATTATGCAATGGACGTGCACAGACATGCATGCCATACTGACATGCGCACACACACACACAAAGACTAAATGTACACATGCAATGATGTTCACAAGCAGCCGAGGTTATTGTTATGAATATTGTATGAGAATGAAGCTGTAGGTTAAATGGCTACATTTGGCTTTGTGTGTGTGTGTGTGTGTGTGTGTGTG
>JACXGM010025692.1:0-15237 GCA_016801145.1 Umbra pygmaea | reverse complement strand
AAGCGACCAATTAAACTCCCAATGAACGGTGAAAAGGTAGCAGTCTGGACTTGGTGAGGTAGTTGTGTATTGCTAACAACATCTCTGCTCCCCATTAGTCCGCCAAGAGCAGGAGCTCAGGAATGGCAGCGCGGTGGACAAGAAGCTCAGCACCCTGGCTGACCTGTTCCGACCCCCCGTGGAGCTCATGCACAAAGGGAGTTTTGAGACGGTGAGACCCCCACCCCAGTTGGATCCAATAGGTCTAAACTTTACAAAAATATTTTTTGAGCTTTGGCCGTATTACTTACCCCTACCTGGCTCTTCTCTCTGACTCTCTGTCACTAGGCGAAGGATTGTGGTCAGCAGGAGAACAAGTGGTTGATGATCAACATCCAGAATGTGCAGGACTTTGCCTGCCAGTGTCTGAACCGGGATGTGTGGAGCAACGACGCCGTCCGGACCATCATCAGGGAGCACTTCATATTCTGGCAGGTGTGCAATGTATATAGAGAGTTGGTCGCTCTCCTGAAATGTTGTCCGTTCAGGAATAATAGAGATGTCCTGATTGAATGTCACTCATTTATATTGTCATGCATACACAAGTGGCACACACACTCACATGCTGTGTGTGTCTTCACAGGTATACCATGACAGTGAAGAGGGTCAAAGGTATATCCAGTTCTACAAGCTTAACAAGTTCCCCTACATTTCCATTTTGGACCCTCGCACAGGTGAGACCTGCTTTGGGTTTGCTGTAAATTGCCGGATCCATTGCTAACTCAAATGTGGATTCTAAAATGGCTGTCATTGACTTCCACTAGGTAGTTTTAATTATTATTACACAACAAGGAGATCAATCTCCTATCTGATTAACATGTATACATGCTTAGCAATACTCTGTCAACCTTCATTATTCATTTACCTGCTGTTTTTACAATTATTTACACAAACAAATCCAATGATTACCTGTTAATGTTAGTGGTTTGTCCAGTTTTTCAGGCTAATTACCATATTTTACAGAATGTCACAGCTTTTTTTACTCATTTGGTGGTCCTTAGACTTATTCCAAAGAAACTCAATAAAAAAAGCATTTCAAAACAAGTGTATTGCATGTTTTGGGGTGGCAGCACTGAGCCAGGAACTCTGTATTTTACACCCAAAAAAGTAAAAAAACTCCAGATAAATTCCGGTTATTCGGTGCGACTCGGGAAAACTCTTAATTTTAATTACTTTTGAGATATCAACAAACATATTTACACAACAAAGTTGTAAGTAGACAAGCATAAGATTATAACCATGCCTTTTTTGACCAGAAGGGTTTACTTAAAGGGCCATCAGAATTATCTTCCACACAAATCATGCTTACCATGGTAAACATAATACTATTAGTTGGATATAAATATAATCTATAGGCTATACATTTTCCAAAGAACGACATGATGGTGATATGGATTTATTTTAATATAGCTAAAGTAACATTTGCAATCCCCCCAGCCACGGATCGTCTGAGTTCCGAGAGTTTTGAAAGTTTGGTGATGTGCCTGGTGTCCTGTATTGGCATTAGACCATAAATAAAGATCGAATTCATTCATTCATTATAGCTGCATCAATTATTTAATTGAATGTGTCTTTTTAATGCTACAGGAGCAGCTTAATCTATTTAATTTTGAAAATGGAAAACAAACAGCCGTTGTTGTTTGACTTTTGGGCTGGAGGGGTTTTTACAAAAAATTGTATTAAATTAATGGCAAAATTGAAGAGTCCCTAATAAAAGGTGTCGTGACGGATTGTTCCAACTGCACATCATTACGGTTTTGAGCATCTCCCATACTGTTTCTTAAATATGTTTTTAAGCACTTCAGGCAAGAGAAAGGGAGGGTTGGCCACCATTCAAACGATGGGAGAGCTATGATTATTCATGGGGGTGGTAGCACTGTCTTGCCCCAGCCTGCCGCCACTACTACAGGTTGGTTGAATTTCGCTGGAATTCCGCACAGCGTGAAGTAATAGTTAATCTGTCCAATAAAATGATGTATTGTCTTCAAAAACAGGAAGAATATGGGTGGTAATTATATAATCTTATTTGTGCTGTATAAGTGAGTAGCCTATATGGTCTAACTCTATATCATTTTTCTTCCTTTTTTTTATGTAACGCTAAAATTGTACATATGGTAATTGTCCAGATTGTAGTGTGATTTGCCTACTGGAGGTCTTTTCTCAAGCACTCAATAAAAACAAACAATTATATTTTTTCTGGTTGGATACCAATTAGCCTTTTGATATTTGACATTTTGTTGGTATTTATCCAGACACTACTGGTAGTTGATTATTTTTGCCAGTGAGACTGGACTTTTCAGACACGAAAAAATCACTTTAATAATGTGTAGGCACATTTGAATATTGAAATACATGTTGAACCACAATTTATTTTGTATTCCACATTTAGGAGTAACAGTACAGAACAAAAATAATGACTGTAGTTATCTTGTGTAAAAGACATTCTATATAGCGCGCCACCGGATATAGTGTGCGGGGGTGCCGTTTGTAAAAACGTGCATATTGCGCGCGGTATATTTGCTAAAATACGGTAGGTAATGTAATTTAATGACGCTATTATCATTTCCATACAAAGCTAAACTTTTTCCTTAATGTGTTTTTGCTTGTTGGATATCATGCCTAGTCTACAATGTTTCGGCTATAGGCCTAGGTTTTGTATGCTCTAATGATCAAAAAGTATCTGTCTATTGTTAAAGAATGAAATGAAAAATGAAATATAAATGCGACATAATCCTGTGCGGCTTACAGTCCATAGATGCGGTAATAACTTTTCCTAAACTTTTTGGTCAGCATGGAAACATGGTTGATCTAAAAAAATAGATGTAATTACCTTAGCTGTAATTATGTTAGCTGGAGACAGTTGAAAGCAAAAACATTTCCTTGACCCACTCTTTACAACAAAACATTTTCTGTCTGTGGTGCCATTGAGAGTTCAACCCCGGTGGACAGTAGCAAAACAGCAGATTCAACTGATAAAGTTGGGCAGGAGCCCTTGCCGTATTTCTTCCTCACTGTATTCCCGATCAAACAAATTATTATACCAATGAATAATATTTGATCAAAGTTGAAATTGTCTAGCTCTTCAGGTATTTCCTCACTTGCACTCGCCATTGTTGAAAAAACTAATGGAGTGTTCCTTTAAGTTAGAATGCTTGATTGATGTAGGTGCACTGGTCTAAAGACAGAACTTCATATTGTACAGCTAAAGATGTAGGTGCACTGGTCTAAAGGCAGAACTTCATATTGTACAGCTAAAGATGTAGGTGCACTGGTCTAAAGGCAGAACTTCATATTGTACAGCTAAAAATGTAGGTGCACATGCGAGCGAAATAGGTGCACTGATGATGCTTGCCTACCATTGATTTGGCAGGTCAGAAGATGGTGGAATGGAACCAGTTGGATGTGGCGTCGTTTCTGGAGCAGGTGACAGGTTTCCTGACGGAACATGGCCAACTTGATGGCCCAGCATCCAGCCACCCACCACCTGCAAAACGCGCTCGCTCCGTGAGTGATTTCCATCACATTGTCTGGAAATAATTTTTCAGTCTTTCTCTCGTACATGCTTTTTCTCTAGTACTTATTTTTTCTATGTGTTCTTTCATTTACATTTTACATTTTTCTATCATTTAGCAGAGAGTGCATACATTTAGGAGAAACTATTTGAAACAGCTTAGAAATATGAGCATTCAACATATGAAACAGTGAAAAGTCGAAAAACAGTGCTAGAGTAGGATTGTACAGATAACAAAACATTTCAAGATAACAGAAGTAAAATACAACTAACATAAGTACTCACTGAAGAGGAAGGTTTTCAGACGTTTCCTGAAAATGGGTAGAGACTGCTGTCCTATCCTCCCTTGGAAGCTGTTTCCACCATTGAGGAGCCAGGACAGACAAGAGTTTTGATTGCTTGGATTGGGCGATGACTTCCTGAAGGCGTGGGACTGTCAGGAGCCCAGAGGTGGCAGAACGGAGAGCCTGTGTAGGAGTGTATGGTTGGAGCATCATTTGAAGATAAAGGGGAATATACCCTCTTGTTGCTCCTAGGCGAGCACCATTGCCTTGTAGTGGATTCGAGCTTTAACTTGCAGCCAGTAGAGTGTGTGTAGAAGTGAGGTGATGTGGGAGAACTTGGGTAGGTTGAACATTAGGTGGGCCGCTGCATTCTGAATGAGTTGAAGCAGTTTGGTGGCACGAGTACCTGGATGACTACCTGGGCTGCTTCCTGGGTGAGGTAAAGTTGTACTCGGCAAATGTTATAGAGCATGAACCTGCAGGAACGAGTCCAGTCTTGGTGTTTGCAGAGAACAGAGGTTATCATCCAGGGTCACACCAAGGTTCTTTGCACTCTGGGATGCTGACACTGTGCAGTTCCCAACTGTGATCGGACTGTGATCGGCCTGGAGCGGACAGGCCTTCCCACAGAAGAAGAGTTGCTCTGTCTTGTCAGGGTTGAGCTTGAGGTGGTGAGCTGACATCCATGCAGAGATATTGGCCAGGCATACAGAGACACAGGTTTTCACCTGGATGTCAGAAGGGGGAAAGGAGAGAAATGGTTGTCATCAGCATAGCAGTGATAGGAGAGTCCATGTGAGGTTATGACAGAACCAAAGGATTTGATTTTGTGGATCACCAGTGGAGAGTGTCCGTGCAGCAAACAGACCCTCTCCAAGTCACCTGGTAAGAGCGGCCTGCCAGGTACGATGCAATCCACGAGTGTGCGACAGAGATACCAAGATCTGAGAGGGTGGAAAGTAAAATGTGATGGTTCACAGTGTCGAAGGCTGCGGATAGATTTAGAAGAATGAGAACAGAGGAGAGACAGTTAGCTTGGACCTTGCAAAGAGCTTCTGTTACATGAAGTAGAGCAGTCTCAGTTGAGTGGCCCATCTTGAAGCCTGACTGGTTGGGGTTGAGGAGATCATGCTGAGTGAGAGTGATAACTGGAGAGTTTGGAGAATGCACGCTCGAGTGTCTTGGACAGAAAATACAGGAGGTATACCTGTCTGTAGTTTGTGATATTGGAGGGGTCTAGTGTTGGTTTCTTTAGGGGGGGAGCAACTCTTGCCATCTTGAAGACACCAGGGACACACCCAATGGTCAGGGATGTGTGGATGAGAGGTGGTGAAGCAAACAGTGGGCACTAAGGGTTTCATCCTATAGAAGTTACGAATGTCATAAACTTTCTTTTCTAAATGATAGACAGTCATCAGCAGAGAGGGACGATGGTGGAGGAGGAGGTGAAGGGTTAAGGAGATAAGAGAAGGTAGGTGGAAAAAGGTTTCCTGGGGTTTGAGGATGAAGCTTGGAATTTTGAGTGATATAAAGTGGCAATAGCAGCAGACAGAGAGGAGGAGAAGGTAGCAAGGAGGGAATGGAAGGATTCCAGGTCATTGTGAATGACCAGCAGCTCGTAATGTTTAGTTTAGCCAAGGAGCAGGAGGGGAGGGTCTTGCCGGCCTAGAGGAGAGGGGACAGAGAGAGTCATAAGACTTGGAAATTGAGTAGAGTGGAACTGGCAGATCCTGTAGACTGGAGGGAGTAGGAATTAGGAGACTGGAGAGATGACAAGATGGAGGAGGAGAGAGCAGATGGTGAGAGAGAACAAATGGTATGGCGGTGTGAGACCTGGGTAGAGATAGACAGTATAGGGGTGGAGGAGAGAGAGAGAAAAGGAGACAAAAAGTGGTCAGACAACTGGAGCAGGGGGGTGATGAGATTAGTCGACAGACAGCATGTAGTGAAGATCAGATCCAGAGCTTTGCCTGCGTTGTGTCTAGAGGTCATCTGGGTAGGGGTGAGGTCAAATGAGGAGAGGAGCGAGAGGAGAGTTAATGGTGAGTAATGATTCAAATGTAGATGCAGGAAGGTTGAAGTCACATAGAAGAATGAGTGGTGAGCCATCCTCTGGGTATGAGCTAATCAGCATGTCAAGCTCATTGAGGAAATCACCAAGGGCACCTGGTGGACGATAGAGAACAACGATGTTAAGCATGGATGGACAGATTACGTGGACTGCATGGAATTCAAAAGAGGAAATACATAGGTGAGTAAGAGGGAAAAGGGAGAATCTCCATTCTCTGCATAGGCAGAGATGAAGTCAGCCTTGTTGACAGCAGATCAACAGTTCCAGACATTAGCAGAAAGCAGATCCTCTACATGGGTTGTCCTGGCAGGGAAGACAAGATTGGAAAGTTTCCGTTCACGGTAGTAAGAATGACGATGAGAATTGAGGCAAGTGGATGGGGATGAAAAACAGACACATTTCACAACAGACAGTTTTTTTGTAGACTGCAATGGAGTACAAAAATTACCTTACCTTATCTGTCCTCTCTTACCTTCCTCAAACAACTCGGCAACAGTCATTGTTGCAGGTGACGACAATGCCACTAGACGCTGCTGCATCAGAAAACAGGGACGCTTAATTACTCATGATAATTAACCGTTCACAGATTAGCTGGCTATTGAGACACTACTTTTAAGCACAGTCAACCAAAAATGTATCAAAAAGAAAATGTACTTCACTGTCCAAGTGCGGCAGCTTCCAAATGTTCACTCAAATGCTCTTTCAATTATAACTTTTTACACTATTTCTTTCCTTTCATAAGATTTTTTTGTCCGTATTTTTATTATTTATTGAGAGAACTTTTACTTTAACAATCTTTTACTTTTGCTCCCTAACTCTTGCTCGCTCGCTATTTCTCTCACTGGCATTATCTCTTATATTCTCTTCAATCTAAAGGCGCTTGTTGGCTTTGGAGACATTCATTTACATTGCCAAAAAAAGTGTAAAATAAAAGTTGAAATAATAAAATGCAGACCTGGGAAAAAAATGGAAGCAATATTATACATAAACATTAAAAACTCAATACGTTTCAAAGGGATGAATTGCAAAATAGTTGCTTCATTATTAAAAGCTACAGTCAACTTAAGAAGTATTAGCATCCTTCATGAAATTGAGCAAAGGGATGCCAATACTTCTTAAGTTCATTACCGTATTTTAGTGCGTAAAGCGCACACCCAATATTAATGCGCACCCACGTACATCGCGCAGACATCTTGTTTTGTGTAAAACAATATCAGCATTGCAGGCACCCTTACAAAGCGCACATCATTTTTGTAGAAAGGTGACAGTTATCTCCCCTCACCCAGACCTGCATTAATGGGCACTCAGCGAGTCATTGTGTCACAAATGTTAAACACCCAACCCCCCATGTGCTGATTATATAAAACCAGCTGTTGCCAAAGTGGAGTACCCGCATTAAGGTTAGTGCGTACACAAGAAACCGGTGGTTCAACGTATATTTAATTATTCGAACTGGCCTATACATTTAAGTGATTTTTTCTTGTTTGAATAGCCCAGTCTCACTGGCGAAAAAAATCATAACTAGTTACTGTATATATTATCAAGGTTGCGTTAAAAAAATCCTACATTTGTATTTGCAAAGACAATTAAGAATGCGCCATTCAAAAACAAAGTGTGATTAATCAAACGATCCTATGAGCGTTTTATGCACACAGTTAAGAAATCCCAATTGATAAATGCCACTTGTTCTTAGTGTCAGTGCTGGTGCACAGTCTCTACAATTTGCCTATCAACACACCCCTAATTACCTGCGGGAAACATACGCTACAATGAGGTTCATTAAATGTATGACAAAATCCAAATTTCTGAGCTTGACAGAAGGTGCCATGTAGTGTAAAATGATGAGTGCATGATGATTATTCGCTTCACCAGTAAAAAGTTAAACTTTGCTAAAGATTAAAGTGTATTACATTAAGAAATATGCTGTTCTTCAAACGAATAATTTCAACAAATAATAATAGGCATCTAATCCGTAGGCCTAATAGCGTCATAATTAACTTAAATAAATGCCATGATATTTGTCCTGCTGAATAAATTGTATTCCAAACTCATGCAATCATATTTAGAAGCATATTTTCCACCTATTATCACAGGTAAATTGAGTGGAATGCTGTTTGATTCATATAGCCTACTGTACTTTTCTTCTGGTGGGCTTTTATGTCAATCTGGGTGCCATCTACAGTGTTCATCTGACCGTTTTTAGGAAGGCATATATGTAACGTAGTTTAAACTCATTATGATTCTGACCATTTAAGCAATGTTGCCAATAGTGTATGAAAAGAGTGTGAAACATCTATACAGTCATACTGTATGATCATACTGAATAGTGCCCCTAGCACTAACCCAATGAGTTTACGGTAAAATAATTGTATTTTATATGTCAAAACGAAGTCTGCTGAGCTACAAGCTTTGTTAAAGGGTTTAGCCTATACTGCTTGAATTCCGATGGTCTCCATAATAATTCAACAATGGTTTAAATGTCTTTAATGAAACAAGTGACAGTAGTTTAAATTACTATCTTGTCTCTAAAATACATGTCTTTTTTTAAGGTCAAAAGGAAGTCTGCTATGCATATAGCAAATCGTTCATCATAAGAATAATAACTGCACGGGCGGGTGAATACCATGCTACAATTAATAAAACTATGAATATTGTATTCGTTTGCGGTTCTTGGATAATAAAACACTTAGTAGTTGTAACTGCAGTCATGTTGTAAGTCTAAGGATTTGACCAACTGATATATTCTGTATGAGGTGTCTGATTATTACTGTCTGCCTGTAAAAGTGTGTTATACTCTGCGGCTTGAGGTAGATGGTATAGTTTCCAAAAATATCAACATTTTTATAAATGGTAATGTCTAAAAAGTTGATATCCTTTCTAGATCTCTATCTCTGCTGTACATTTTAACAGATCTGATGAGTTGAGCGAGAAACTCTGTGAGGAGAATATATGTGCCAGTCCAGGTCAGTAGGATATAATCTATAGGCTATATATTTTCCAAAGAACGACATGATGGTGATATGGATTTTTTTAAATGTAGAAAATGTTAGGCAGGCAATCCCCCCAGCCACGGGTCGTCTGAGCCCGCGATTTTTGAAAGTCTGGTGATGTGCCTGGTGTCCTGTATTAGCATTAGACAATACATAAAGATCAAATTCATTAATTATAGCTGCATCAATTATTACATTTACCGTGTCTTTTTGATGCTACAAGAGCCGCTTGATCTATTTAATTTAGAAAAAGTAAAAAACAGCCACTGTTGTTTAAGTATTGGGTTGAAGGAGTTATAACGAAATTATATTAAATTAACAACACAATTGAACGTGTCACTAATAAAAGGAGTTGTGACGGATTGTTCGAACTGCACATCATTACGGTTTTGAGCATCTCCCGTACTGTTTCTTAAATATGTTTTCAAGCACTTCAGGCAAGAGAAAGGGAGGTTTGGCCAACATTCAAACGATGGGAGAGCTAAGCTTAGTTGTGGGGGTGACAGCCTTTGCTTGTCTTACCCCAGCTTTTTTCAATTGTCTTAAAAAACAGGAAAGATTTGGGTGGTAATTATATAAGCTTGTATGTGCTGTATAAGTCATTATTCTTTCTTTTTTACTTAATTGTACTTTAGCGTTACATACTGTTATTGTCCAGTTTGTAGTTTGATTTGCCTACTGGAGGTTTTTTCTCAAGTACGCAATAAAAACAAACAATTATATTTTTCTGGTTGGATGCCAATTAGCCTATTTGATATTTGACATCATGTTGACATTTGTCCAGACACTAGTTAGTGGTTGTTTTCGCAGGGAGACTGCACTATTCAGACATGAAAACATCACTTTAATAACGTGTAGGCACATTTGAATATTTGAATATTGAAATACATGTTGAACCACAATTTATTTCGTATTCCACTTTGGGAATAGCTGGTCTATAACAATAGTACCGAAAAAAAGATAATGACTAGTTATCTTGTATAAAAGACATTCTATATAGCGTGCCACCAAATATAGTGCACGGGGGGAGTGCACTTTGTAAAAACGTGCATATTGCGCGCAGTATATTCGCTAAAATATGGTAAATAAACAATGCTGTACCAATTATATATATATTTTGGTATATTTTTACCTTTTCTTAGAGCACTTGATGACACATCCTGCTTTTCTCTCTATTAGGAAAGTCTGATAGATGCCAGTGAGGACAGCCAGTTGGAAGCTGCCATCCGAGCCTCGCTCCAGGAGACTCACTACGACTCCTCCTCGGCCCCAGAGCTCCCCGACTCCCCCCGCTCTGTAGATGCAGACTCAGATGGTGAGTCTGATGCGGAGCCCTTCTCTGACAGTGAGGGCCTCATCTCTGTCGATGGCTCGGACAATGAGACGACAGAACCCCGCGAGGGCAGCTCCTGCTCAGCAGGTGGACACACCCCTCCAGGTCCAGCTCTGCCCACGTCTACAGCTGCAGCCCCCCAGCCCCCGCCGCGGCCAGACAGCCCCCCAGCTCGACACAGGAAGTCCCCACACAAAGAGAACAGCCACAGGAAGGAGGAAAGTAAAAAGAACCATCTGGAGCCATCGGCAGCCACCCCGGCCCGGTCCCAGTCCGACCCAGACTCTGAGCATCGTTCTGGGGAGAATCATCGTAACTCAGAAGGCCAGAACTCCAGATCTGACAAGACAGAAACTGACGACCTCAACTTCCTTGATGACAATGGTAAAGAAATTACAAGTGTGTGCTTGTGATCATTGTTTATGTGTACATGTCCCCACAAAGACATTAAAAGCAGCTAGTTTTTTGTAGGTACCTTACTGGGGAAAATGCTATTTCCCCACTAAGGAGTTGTTGGGCTGTATGGAAAAACTCAGTGTTAGACAATTGGGGTTAAAGATGCCTTTTGTGATATTTGGTATTATTTATGCCTCTGGGTTCTACAAAAAATGAATGTAGGTGCTGTCTTGGGACTTTTTTTTCTGGAGTGTCTAGGTTTGTATTTTCTCTATTTTTCTCCTGGGTCTAGAGGTTGGACTCGCCCTGCAAACTCATTAGATGTCACTGTATAGCTTTGGTTTAATTGACAGCTCTGTCAACAATACTTCCTCTACTTCAGCAAACCATATGTCACACATTTGTTTGGGATTTCCTGCCTGACTCTCAGTAAGGGAATGCCTGCAATAGCGTGAGAAACACCATTAGGTTTCAAGCTAACTACGTTAAGACAATAATTCTACTTAGATTGTGCATATATTACACTGCTCAAAAAAATAAAGGGAACACTTAAACAACACAATGTAACTCCAAGTCAATCACACTTCTGTGAAATCACACTGTCCACTCAGGAAGCAACACTGATTGACAATCAATTTCCTGCTGCGGGGTTGTTGCCCTCCTACAGCCTTCTCCTGATGTACTGGCCTGTGTCCTGGTAGCGCCTCCATGCTCTGGACACTACGCTGACAGACACAGCAAACCTTCTTGCCACAGCTCGCATTGATGTGCCATCCTGGATGAGCTGCACTACCTGAGCCACGTGTGTGGGTTGTAGACTCCGTCTTATGCTACCACTAGAGTGAAAGCACCGCCAGCATTCAAAAGTGACCAAAACATCAGCCAGGAAGCATAGGAACTGAGAAGTGGTCTGTGGTCACCACCTGCAGAACCACTCCTTTATTGGGGGTGTCTTGCTAATTGCCTATAATTTCCACCTGTTGTCTGTTAGATTTGCACAGCAGCATGTGAAATTGATTGTCAATCAGTGTTGCTTCCTGAGTGGATAGTGGGATTTCACAGAAGTGTGATTGACTTGGAGGTACATTGTGTTGTTTAAGTGTTCCCTTTATTTTTTTGAGCAGTGTACAACTTTTGCAGGTGATTTCATCAGCTCAGTACCTCAAAGCAACGTAGTTCCTTTGATAGCGAGCTTACGAGCCTCATCTGTTGTTTAGTGTATTCTTATTTGTGCCCTTGCAGTTTTGTTTACGGTAATCTTATTTCTTGTCATAATGTAAGACTGCGGCATCTCAGTGCCTCAAAGCAACGTTGTTCATTATCTTCTAATTTGCAGAGGCAGATTTGAGGCTGAAGATTTAAAAAAATTATAATTGTTTTTGAACCCCGCTTGGGGTCCCTTCGCAACAAAAATATAATGACCCACTATCATATGCTATTAAACTCTGTACTCTCGTTTTTTGTAGCATTAGCGTAGGTATACTGTTGGAGCCAGTTCATTTTGAACAACTCATTCTATCGACTCAAGAGCAGGGCTTTGTCATCTTTCTATTTCAGTATAGATGTACTTAAGAACAGTCTATTGTGTGTACATAAAAGTCCTGCAGGCAAACTAGAAAGTAATAGCCAAGATAGATTTTGAACCTTTTCATTTATTGTATATAATGAATACAGGAGTGACATGCTCCCAGGGATATGCTCCCTGGAAGCAGAGTTCTAGACATACTGGAGTCTGCTAAGCGCCTTGGTGGGCAGTCCAGACAAGACACCATTACAGTAATCCAGACGGGAGGTGATGAAGGCATGGATGAGTGTCTCAGTTATTGAATGTGTGAGTGAAGGCCGCAGTCGTGAGATGTTTCTGAGGTGGTAAAAGGCAGATTTGGTGATGTTGTTGATGTGGATCTGGAAAGAGAGAGTGGAGTCCATAATGACACCCAGATTGCCCACCTCAGAAGATGGAGAAATGGAGCAGCTATCCACAACCAGGGCCAGGTCTCCAACTTTCCTGAGCAGTGGTGCAGGGGCCACCACCATGAGTTCTGTCTTATTACTGTTGATTTTGAGTAGGTTTGTGGTCATCCATTATGTGAGTTCCTGCAGGCAGTTGACAAGTTGTGTGGGTGGGAGCTGGGATGAGGGGTTTGTGCTGCTATAGAGTATCATCAGCATAACAGTGATAGTTGAGTCCATGTTTTCGGATAATATAACCTATGGGTGGTAGTATGTAAATGGTAAAAAGCAGAGGACCAAGCACAGAGCCCTGGGGCACACCATGGTTGGCGGGTGCTGGATCAGAGTTGGAGCCATTTAGGGTGATGAATTGTTTCCAATCTGTGAGGTAGGACCGGAACCGGGACAGTGCTGTGCCACTGAAGCTGATGAGCTCAGAGAGGCGGGGGAGAAGGATGCCATGAGAAACTGTGTCAAAAGCTGCAGAAACGTCAAGGAGGATGAGGATGGTGATGAGGCCATTGTCAGCAGCATGCAGGAGGTCATTAGTGATTTTAATGAGGGCAGTCTCTGTGCTATGGTGGATTCTGAAACCAGATTGGAGGGGTTGGAAGAGCTCATGGTGTTGTTGAAGCTGGGAAGACACTGCTCTTTCAAGGATTTTGCTGAGGAAAGGGAGGTTGGATTGTCAACAGATTCAGAGCATTGGTGAAAAATCACCCATTTGTTAACTGAAACATATGATAAACCAATTATGCCTTATTTGTCAGGGTTATCAATCATCAATTTATGGTTTATTGGTTATGATATGATACATAGTATACAGTTGGGTTGGAAAGGCTATAGGCTTTAGGAAAGGCTACCTTTCCCTCTTGTGTCAATGATACAAATTAAACATTTTAACCAAATATTATAAAATGTGTTTACCAAATTATAAAGTTATCCTACGGTATGTAGCTTACATGAGGAATATCACATTAGAGCATATTAAATCTGAAGTGAATTTATAATACTTTCATGTTCATATCATAATATTTTAATATTGTGGGCTAAATATTTGTATGCTTTCTTGAACATAGACAGTTGGGAAAGATACTGGAGTTTTTGCAGAGTGAAATGTTGCAGCAGTATAGAGTGTGCACCACACCAATTGACCCCTGTAGGCCACAGTGTTTATCAGTTTTGAGAAGCAATTTTAATAGAGAGATTTGCAGAACCACTTGTCTATAGGCTGCTCATGCATCATCCCTTATACGTAAACGAGAGGTACTTTCTGCCACAGATTTGTTATTTTAATAAGGAAACCGTGTCCTCAATCTTAAATATTTTTTGTTTGATCACAAATGAGATTGTTTAGTAATACAAGCTAGACTACATAATTTTCTGCCAGTATAAAGATTATTTCTATTTATATTACATTGCTTTCATTGCGATATTGGCGTCAAATAGCATGTAGAGTGACATTAGTCATAAAAGTCTAACATTTAACATCCTGTAACCTCCAAACCCTGGGGGATGACTTGTTTAATTTCTTGATTGGCCTTCCCCACCCTAAGGGTATTTCCTGTATTGTCTCATCAGGTCCTAAGGCCCGAGTGATGCTGCGCTACCCGGATGGACAGAGAGAGCAGATCGCCCTGTCGTCCAATGCCAAGCTCATGGTGAGCGTCCAACACAATGTTCTCATACAAAATCCAGCTATATTTTCAGTTCAGCAATTAATGTTTAATTCAGTCCCTGAATACATCCCAAGCACCTGCATCATTAGCATATTATTAATCAAATTCCCAGATACTTCTGCCCAATTTGTGGATGGTCTGGTGGACAGTCGCTTTAAGTGTGGCCTCGGGCTATCGCCCGAATTTGGTAGCGCCAATAAATACTTTATCTATCAAACTCCCATTACACCCTCTCCCGTATGTCTTCTCCGTTGCTGTTGGATTTAGACACGTCCCGCAGTAATATTATTTGGTAAATATGAGTGATGACAAAAAAGGTTGCTTCATTAAGCAACTACCTCAAGGTCAACATCAAGAGGAAAGGGTTCCAGGCTCATAAGACATGTGCTGGGGAGGTTAACATACTATGATACTTATTATACCATGTAGTAAAATGGCAGACTAGCGGTTAGCGCATCTGACCAGTTACCCAAAGCTTGTTAGATCTAATCCCAGCTGGCAAATGTGTTGTTCAGTCCTTGAGCAATTCAGTTACCCCAAATTGCTCATTGTATATGTGTTCTGAGTCTACTTCCAAATCATGGAAAACAAGAGTAAACCAGAATACACATCATGCATAAGACACATCATGCAGAATACACATGCATTATTAAGGAAAGTGTTACCATTAATTGTTTTTGACTTGTCCTCCACCTCATTCAGGCTCTGGTGAGACACGTCCAGGCAAAGGGTTACCCAAACGAACGATTTGAGCTCGTCACCAACTTTCCCCGGCGAAAGCTGGCCCACTTGGACTATGACATCACACTTCAGGAGGCGGGCCTGTGTCCACAGGAAACTGTATTTGTGCAAGAGAGGAACTAAGCGCTACCTTTTATATATTCAGACCACACCCTTTTCACCGGAGAGCCACCCCGAAGACATTTTAAAGGCCGTGACCCATTACTTTTTGTTCTATTGGAATTTAGACCTTGAAGAGTG
>JACXGM010025691.1:0-15194 GCA_016801145.1 Umbra pygmaea | reverse complement strand
AAAGCAGAGTGTGAGAAGGGGTGCTGTTACCACAGCTATACACCCTTCCCTGCCGGACTAGGCTTACTCTGTCTCCCTCCTCACTCTGCCTTCATGGCGGAGGGGTGAGAGGGAAAAAAATGGTGTACGAGGATGAGCAGATGCCCCTATGTTTATAAAGAAATAAATCAGTAATAGCCAAGCAGGCATGCTTCCGACCCACCCACATTGCCAAGACCACACTTCCAAAGGGTCACCAACAGACCGTACCACCGCAGGGGTAGCATTGGAGTAAGGACATCCCAGCAGAGAGAGGGGAGCCCACCAGGCCAGACTACACTGTACCATAGAACTTACCGAAGAGATGAGTCTTCAGCATAGACTTAAATGTTGAGACTGAGTCTGCATCTCTCACATGGTTTGGCAGATCATTCCACAGAATTGGAGCTCTATATGAGAAAGCCCTTCCACCAGCTGTTTGTTTACAAATTCTAGGAACAATGAGGAGGCCGGCATCTTGTGAACGTAATGTACGTGTGGGTATGTATGGTTGCACCAAATCAGACAGATAAGTAGGGGAAAGTCCATGTAGTGCTTTGTATGTTAATAGTAAGTCTTTGAAATCTGCCCTAGCCTTAATGGGCAGCCAGTGTAGAGAGGCTAGAATTGGGGTAATGTGTTCCGATTTTCCAGTTCTTGTCAGAATTCTGGCGGCTGTGTTATGCACTAACTGAAGTTTTTTTAGGGTTTTGTCTGGGTAGCCAGAAAAGAGAGCATTACAATAATTTAATCTTGAGGTAACAAAGGCATGGATTAACTTTTCTGCATCATTCTTTGACAGACAATTTCGAATTTTTGCAATGTTCCTGAGATGGAAGAAAGCTGCTCTTGAGATATTTTTTACATGTTCGTCAAGAGAGAGATCTGGGTCCAGAGTAACACCAAGGTCTTTTACAATTTTTTCTGATATGACTGTACAACCATCTATGCTTATTGCCAGATTTGACAGCAGGTCTCTTTGTTTCTTGGGACCTAAAATAACCATTTCTGTTTTTTCAGAGTTTAGAAGTAAGTGATTTTCTGTCATCCAACTCTTTATATCCAAAACACAGGCTTCCAGGGTGTGCAGCTTTGGGGATTCTCCCTTTTTTACTGAAATGTACAGCTGTGTGTCATCAGCATAGCTGTGAAAGTTGACATTGTGTTTCCGGATGATTATTTCCCATTTACAATTAGATAAATACCCTACATCTGTAGATTATCAGATACAGTCAAACGGATGGTTATAAAAAGCCATTCCATCACAATGCGTATTGACGATCAATGGCTGATCTTGCGCTTTTAGAAGATAATAATAATTGGCCTACAGGTCAGGGTTATCTCAGCCATATTTAAAACCATCGTTTTAAAGGGCAGCCGATATGGGGCATCTTGATGGGCACCAGGTCTAATGATGAGGCGATGTCTTGTATTGATTGCACTCATGGGAGCGCAGATGGCTCAGTGGGTAGGGAGTCAGACTTGTAGTCAGAAGGTTGCCAGTTCAATTCCCGACTGAGCCAAATGTTGTTGTGTTCTCGGGCAAGACACTTTAACCTAATTGCTCCCAGGTCGTTGCTGTAAATAAGAAATTCTTCTTAGTCAACTTACCTGGTTAAATAAAAAATAAAAATAAATGTTGCCATTGGGCACCGAATGAGAAAGAAAATGCTGTCATTAATCATAAGCATTTTCATTCCATCAATATCCAAATAATTTATGATGCAGACATGTTGTTCACTAATTTACCTAATCTTCCCCCAACCATGGCAACTTTCGCAATGAAGCACTAGACACTTTTTGGCATTGACTTTGATGTCTGACCACTTTTTTTATTTTATCACATGGTTCGACTCTCAGGCTGCATTCACAGTGTCTGCAAACTTTTGCCACTCCAACGCCTTTTTGGCATTAGAAATAGCCACACTGTGCCCTCCAAACAACATTTTCCTCCTCTTTTACGCCTCGCCAACAATCATTTCTACTTCACATTGAGGGAAGTTTCTTTTTTTGGTTTTCCTCTCTCTGTTTGCCATGATTTCTCAATCAATGAATATTAATTTCGGGGCATTTCACTGACTATTTATGGGCAATTATGGGCATGACTTGCATCCGCAAAAGCTGTGCCACATTTAGAGTTGATTGTGATTTATAAAGGGAAAACGGCGTTAGGTTTTATAAATCTGAATATTTCTTTGCGTACGCACATCCTACATTTCGTCCGTACGCCACTTCCGACGCAAATCCACCACAAGGTGTTATAAATGAGGCCCCAGGTGTGTTAAATTTGGTGTTATCGTTCTCACACTCCCTCATACTGGTCGCTGGAAGTTCAACATGGCACCTCATGGCAAAGAACTCTCTGAAGATCTGAAAAAAATAATTGTTGCTCTACATAAAGATGCCCTAGGCTATAAGAAGATTGCCAAGACCCTGAAACTGAGCTGCAGCACAGTGGCCAAACCATACAGCAGTTTAACAGGACAGGTTCCACTCAGAACAGGCCTCGCCATGGTCGACCAAAGAAGTTGAGTGCATGTGCTCAGCGTCATATCCAGACGTTGTCTTTGGGAAATAGACGTATGAGTGCTTCCAGCATTGCTGCAGAGGTTGAAGGGGTGGGAGGACAGCCTGTCAGTGCTCAGACCATATGCCGCACACTGATTTAAATTGGTTTGCAGGGCTATTGTCCCAGAAGGAAGCCTCTTCTAAAGATGATGCACAAGAAAGCCCGCAAACTGTTTGCTGAAGACAAACTGACTAAGGTCATGGATTACTGGAACCATGTTCAGTGGTCTGATGAGACCAAGATAAACTTATTTGGTTCAGATGGTGTCAAGCGTGTGTGGCAACCTGGTGAGGAGTACAAAGACAAGTGTGCCTTGCCTACAGTCAAGCATGGTGGTGGGAGTGTCATAGTCTGGGCCTGCATGACTGCTGCTGGCACTGGGGATCTACAGTTCATTGAGGGAACCGTGAATGCCAACATGTATTGTGACATACTGAAGCAGAGCATGAGCCCCTCCCTTCAGAGACTGGGCCGCAGGACAGTATTCCAACATGATAATGACCTTAAACACACCTCCAAGATGACCACTGCTTTGCGAAAGAAGCTGAGGGTAAAGGTGATGGACTGGCCAAGTATGTCTCTAGGGCTAAACCCTATTGAGCATCTGTGGAGCATCCTCAAACAGAAGGTGGAGGAGCGCAAGGTCTCTAACATCCACCAGCTCTGTGATGGAAGAGGACTCCAGTGGCAACCTGTGAAGCTCTGGTGAACTCCATGCCAAAGAGGGTTAGGAAAACATAAAAGAAATTGTGGCCAACACAAAATATTGACACTTTGGGCCCAATTTGGACATTTTCACTTAAGGGTGTACTCACATTTTGTTGCCAGCAGTTTAGACCTTAATGGCTATGTGTTGAGTTATTTTGAGGGGACATCAAATTTACACTGTTAAACAAGCTGTACACTCACTACTTTACATTGTGGTAAAGTGTAATTTCAAACAGATGAGGAACAATGCACTTTACTTTGTAATAAACACTTTTTACAGTGGAGGCTGGTGAAACTTAATTGAGGAGGATGGGCTTATACTAATGTCTGGAAAGTAGTAAATGGAATGGACTGACTGGTGTAAATGGAATGAAACCCACTGTGATATAGCATTCCATTTACTCCAGTCCAGACATTAATAAGAGCCCTTCTTCCTCAATTACGTTTCACCAGCCTTAAACTGACTTCTTACTTTACAATGTTACTTACTGTGGAAAGTAACTCGTTAAGTTACTGTTGCTGTACTGATAGGTGGACTTCAGCATCACCACCTGCACCTGCAAAAACGGAATAAAAATGTATCTGTAAAAACAACTGTATGCCTTCTACTAACATAACTGTGGGACCATAGCTATTTACTCTCTGTACTATACAAATAATATCTTTTTTGGATGCTTTGCATTTGCAACCTTACCTTTAAAGCTCCTTGGTCTAACTCTGGGTAGCTCTTGATTACATCATCAATCTCTACGCTGATGAGGACCTTCTCCAACCTTTTGACTGTATGATTGCCCGGCTCATTAAAGCGCTATGTAAGCTTCAGAGTGGCTGTGTCAAGCATGTTGAAATAGTGACTTCTGTGGAAAACTCTGCAGAGGGGTAAATATGTGGCCCAGCTGGTCCAGATAATCGTTTTAAAGGGCAGCCGATATGGGGCATCTTGATGGGCACCAGGTCTAATGATGAGGCGATGTCTTGGTTTTGCACATACAATCCTCCAAAGTCCTATTATCTTCTTTTGTTCTCCAAATGTTGTTTGACATGCTTCACAGCTAGCATCATACCAGAGATTTTCTGACGTTTACTCTGAAGGGGTTATTCAGGTTTTCTAGGTCTGCCATGACATCTGCAGGCATCCTAAGCCCCAAGACTGTTTCCTTTGAGGAATGCCACATGGAGTTCACTCACCCTGGATGCAGTCTCCCTCACACTACAGGTCGCCATCTTTTTAAGTGATGTGAGCACACTGTTGTACTGACTGAGCACAGACTGGATGGCTGCTGTGCAATCTAGGTCAATCTAGTGGGACATAATAGCTTCAGGGATGTAGATCTTACACTATTAGATTTAGATATTACACTGAAAATGTATTTAATCTTTCAGAATTTTTAGAAAAGCTTCCTTATTCATTGACTAAGTCGAGTGAGTTCCAGACAACCGATGAAGCTGAAATATTCATGTGAGCTACAGGGTTTATGCAGTGTGAACCACAGTGGATATATGGAGCCAGAGCTTGTTCCCTTCTCAAGAGAGCCTGTACTCCCTGTACCCTGTACCCTGTACCCTGCCATTCTGATTGGCTGATAGCCGTGATATTTGAGACTGTATATTATGGGTATGATATGACAACTTTTTAACTCTCTATTTGGGTTGGAAAACAGTTTATAAAAGCAATAAGGCTTTTCGTGATATATGGCCAATATACCAGCGCTAAGTGCTTTATCTAGGCACTCCATGATGCATCATGCCCAAGAAGAGCTCTTAACCATGTTATATTGGCCATATACCACAATCCCTCATGCCTTATTGCTTAAATACACCATTTATCACTCACCTCAGCATCCACCTTACTCACTCACATCCGTCTGACTCTCTGCCTCTTGCTCAAACTCGCTTTGCTGAATGATGGGAAATAATACAATCAAACAAACATACTGTAGTATCTACATTAAATATAACGGTTCACAATAGCGGTTAAAAGCTATTATCGGTATAGAGAGTCTGGTGTCCTGTATTCCAGAACATGATAAATGTACTACTCTGTTAATAATGCCTAAAATTTCCTTAACTTACTTGTCTTTTACTTCCAAAGAAATTACGGTCAGCTGCCGCTGATGTCTTTCTGTTGTTCATTATTGTGCACTGCTGCAAAATACAAAAGCAATGAAATTCCTAAGGGATGAAAATATGAAGGAAGAAAGAACAAGTAGCAAAACTATCTAAAATAACTATAACCCAATTAAGAGAACAGTAACATGGCACAAACAGCTATCTATCACAGCAGGGAGAATAAGACATTTGATAATTCACCCACTGACCGCTATTGCTAATATCCCAGTTTGCTGTACAGTCAGGCTATGTGGTAGCCTGCATAGTATTGTTAGCGGTTGGCTAGCTTGTCAAAAGTCCCACTCATACAAGCTGTATTGTATTGCAATAAATGTTCAAAGTAATTATGCAATTCAAAATTGCATAATTGCAAAAGTGAAATTCAAGTGCAAGCACCTAGTCGTTACCTTAGCGGTTATTTTTGCCAAATAGTGAACATTTACCATCAATTGTGCATCCGGAAAAAATTCACAGCGCTTCAATATTTCCACATTTTGTTATGTT
Organism: Umbra pygmaea; assembly: GCA_016801145.1. NCBI lineage: Eukaryota > Metazoa > Chordata > Actinopteri > Esociformes > Umbridae > Umbra > Umbra pygmaea. The sequence goes on along the minus strand of JACXGM010025691.1, from coordinate 9,286 downwards.
ACACCCTTTTTCTAAAATGGATTAAATTCATATATGTGAAAGAAGAGTGTTTGAAATCTTAGTTTCCACTGTTTCCACTAATCATCCTTGAGATTTTTCCACAACCTGATTGGAGTCCACCTGTGGTAAATTCAATTAATTTGACATAATTTGGAAAGGCACAGATCTGTTTATATAAGGTCCCACAGTTAACAGTGCATGTCAGAGCACAAACCAAGCCATGAAGTCCAAGGAATTGCCTGTAGACCTCAGAGGCAGGATTGTATCGAGGCACAAATCTGGGGAAGGGTACAGAATAATATCTGCAGTATTGAAGGTCCCAATCAGCACAGTGGCCTCCATCATCTGTAAATGGAACCAACAGGACTCTTCCTAGAGCTGGCCACCCGGTCAACAAAACAGTGTGATTGGGTCAGCTAATGTGCTTCGTCAGCTAGCCACTGTAGTTCAGTTACTTGTTTCCAAAACATAAGGCTTGTAATTCATATTTAGCTCCAGTACATGTTCACTGTGTGTCCTATTTGTCATTGCATATGTTGTGTTATCGCGTCAGTAATATAATTAATTAGTGAGCTGGCTGTTTGTTTGTCATGGATGTTGGAGAGCTAACTAGCAAGCTGGCTAGCTAGCATATACCTTGTTTTCATGCATATTGTCTGAAGTATAATTAAGACATCTGTGACAGAATATTGCTGAACTAACTGGAGGGAAGTAGGTTGCATAGCTCTAAATCGACCTAAGGATAATTAATGACAGATTGTATTGTTACAGGACATGGTGAATGGCTAACTAGCTCACAGCATTCTCGAGGGCGAAGCGGTAACTCGACCGGGGTGTAGCAGCAGTAAGGAGCCAGTTAGCATGATCTAGCTTGTATTGCTTGTGTATATACTTGGATGAACGCAACATGAAATTAAAATGTATCGGTGACAGAATATTGCAATCTGTACCAACTGGAGCTAGCCAAGTCATATAGGTCTAGCTTACAACCTACTTTGGACGATGTAGTGACGGGTTGTTATTAAAGAGCTCACAGCCTTGTCTTTCTATCGATAAAGAGTCATGCGTGTAACAGTGCTAGCTAGTAGCCAGTTAGCATGATCTAGCTTGTATATTGTTTGTGTTTATACTTGAATGAATGTGATGTAAAAGTAAAATGTATCGGTGAAAGAATATTGCTCAATCTGTACCAACTGGAGCTTGCTACAGTAGGTCATATAGCTCCCGGCTAACTTTGGACGATGTAGTGACCAGTTGTAGTTAACTAGCTCACGGCTTTGTCTACTGGTAAAGCCGTCACTTGACATAAGTGTAGCAGAGTTAGCTAAGGAGCTGGATGTATCTATCAAGGTGAGGGCTTTGTCTTTCTGTACAATGCCCGCTAACTGGAATTAGCTGTTGTTGGAGAGCTAATTTAGCTAGCTGGCTAGTGTGTATTGTTTAGGTATATTCTGTGTTGATTGCGACATAAGAAAACATATTGGTGACAGAATATTGTTAGCTCTGTAACTATTAGAGCTAGCTAGGTCATATAGCTAGTTTTATATGTTGTATCTGCCTCGTTAACTGTCAGTAGTAGGCATCCTCCTCTACCAGGTTGTAATAGGCGTAATCATTCAGTGCCGGTCGGCTGTGCTTTCTCCTACGCTGTCTCCTTTTCGTTTGTGGGTTAGACATTCTATAATGATCGTATATGATGCAAGAGGGAGCGAGACAAATGTGAAGGTCAATTAAAGCAAACAGAGAATTAAATACGAAAAATACTTTGAAACAAAAGGATTACAATGAGTCAAAACTGATAGATGTTTAAGACAGCACATTATATAAAACAATGTCCGACAACTGACAATCACACTGACAAGACTTAAATAGACAAAGACATTGAGTGAATTCAGCTTAGTGATAATTGATTGTGGTCTATATGAGGAACATAGATATGTGATGGATTCATGACTTGAATTCTGGGAAACAGATAAACAGACACTGAACACACATAGGGGAGGTATCAGGTGCCTACACCAGCTCCTCTGAGGGGCGAACATGACATGTAAATGTAACAGTACACTGTTGGCGTGTGATGTGGTAAAATATAAGGTTCAGCACTGATAACCAGAGTCGAGCAGAGGAAAGGACAAACAGACTTTACTCAGCCATTAACTACAATCTTTATTTGTTTTGTATAAAAATGTATAGATCTTATCTAAAAGGCTAGACGCAGTCCAATGTTGTGCAAATTGGGTCAGGTTAGCAGACTTCTCCTGAATGTCACATTGGGAGGATAGAGCTGCATGTGTCAGTAGGCACATGGGCAGTAGCGGAGTTGCCATAATTGGTAAGTGTTGACTCAGGCAACGGAGCTGCCTCTGCTTGGGCTATCTCTGCTTGTTTACTTGCCGGCCCTGGTGCTGTCCTTCTTGGTATGTCGCTCTACATCAAGGACAGCCCATTCCTCAGGCAGCTCCACTCCCAACCTCCTGCAGAACAGAGTTTCTCTGCTGTCACACAATCCACCTCCTGGACATCAGACACCTGTCACCCAAAATTCCATTAATATAAAACTACAAAGGAATTTCATACACAACAACATTCTTATCAAACAACATTACCCATGAAGATAAAATAACTGACCTGGACACCAGACACCAGTCACCCAAAATTCCAAGAGAGACTACACGCTACTTAAATAGGAGTAAGGTAAAATAGACTACCAACAGCTTTTGCCAACCTAGTTTGATTGTTCCCCACTGCAAGCCCATTGGTACACACACTTCAACTAACACGTGCCCACAATTAAATAAGCTAGATAGCAGCTGTAAAAGACTGTAGTAGCCTACAATTGATCTGTGACACAAAGGTCCCCTCATTTCCATTCAATACAGCAGGGTTAGTCAACTCTAAACCTATCAGGGCCGGGAGCCTGCTGGTTTTCTGTTCTACCTTATCATTAATTGCACCCACCTGGTGTACCAGGTCTAAATAAGTCAGATTATAGAGTTGCAACTTCCAGTGGAACTGGCTTTGAGTGCCAGAGTTGACTATGCCTGCAATACAGCATGTCAGTTGACTAATGTATAGGTCTAAGCTGGCTGCTACATTTATTTAACAGTTTCTGCTAATATGTGTGTTAGGAGGGATGTGTTGTATCAGGGAAAAATAGTGCACCATGGTTGATGAGATGTAACCAGCCTGTGAGACCTAGATTTGTGCTTATTATTTTAATGCTTTGTGTCTGTGCATTTTGTTGAAGTAAACCCAAAGAGCTTTCCGAAAAACTGATCGCTTGTTATTTTGGCTATTGAGCTTTAGAAGAAAGCTGCTGTGGCAGTTCTCTGCTGCTTGCTATGCCTACAATGCTGCACCAGGCCGCAGCGCTGTCTGAACACACACATTCCTCCAGCCTTCCTCTCCCTGCACACAGCTCACTCACCCGCTCAGCAACAGCCTGCCTCACTGCTTGATAGTCAGCCACATCAGGTCACAGTGAACGGTACAGTTGATAAATGCTTTTTAAAAAGAAAGCAATGCAATGTCTGCCCTGGTGCAATTTAGAAGAAGCCCAGAATCCTCCCCAACTTCGACCAATATATTTGAATTGAAAACAACTTAAATATCTTCCCAGATACATGCAACTGGTAAAATAACAAAATTATCCTGGATGATGATTACAACCATGTGAAAGGGGCCAAATATATTCCCATCTGTCACCCTGGGGAATTCACGCATGTGTTGTTACAACTATCACTACAGACATCCATTTAAAATAGCTATGAATGTCAAACACATTATGAAAATGGAATGGCAAGGCCATTGAGAGGGTAAAGGACTGCTTTAACGAGACAGATAAGGACATTTAAATACACATTTTTAGGGTGAACCCTCTCCCGCAATCTCTGGTTAGAGTCAACATCATAGTGCTCATCAAGAAGGCACCACATTGGATGTACCTTTTATGGCAGCTCCCACTCTATCCTGACCCGGTTTTACACAGCTAATGGCCGTGCATTCGATCCTGGCCATGGCTTCTCCGACTTTGCCTGGGGTTCCAGCATGATGTAGCGTAAATTGGTACAGCGCAGCCTGGGATAAGGGGAATAGATATGTTGGACTAGTTACCTTGCTGATCAGACCGCCTGTGAGTTCAATCATCTAAGTATGGTTTGTGAATGGGTAATCCTTTTGCATGTGTACTGACTAAATGCCAAACTTTTGTATAAGCAGTGTGATAAGAATAATTCAATAAGCTTTATTATTAGTTACATCACACAGACATTTCAGTTGCCTCTTTCTCCCATCCTTCTCCCATCGCAACACCAGATCTCGAGCTTTGAACTTCAAGTGTTCAAAGTCAATCTGGCCTGCCCTCTGCTCTGTGTTATTGTGTATAGACCTCCAAAGTATAACAAGATTTTTCTGATTTTATGTCAAGGATTACGCCAAATTATGATAATATTTTACTTCTTGGTGATTTTAATATCTATATTTGTTGCCGATCAATGCCATTGGTTGGCCAGTTTCTTCAACTTGTGGATTCTTTTAATCTAACTCAGTTTGTTACCGGCCCGACACATAAACACAGACATTCACTTGATCTTGTTTTTTCTGTGTGGTTTCCTGTCCTAAATGTTGAGGTAGATGATATTTGTCTATCTGATCCTAAACCTGTGATTGTTAATGCTTCACTCTTGTCCTTTACCAAACCACTGTATGCCACCACGCTACATTCGGGCACTTAATCACACCATTGCTCTCCAGTTTTCCCATGCCTTTTCAGTGTCTCCTTTTAAGAACCTTTCAGACTTAACTTCCTCTTCTCTTAGTACAGAAGAGCTAGTTACTCTGTTTGATCGCACTGTCTCAGATGTCCTTGACATTATTGCTCCACTTAAACTGAAGCAACCCAAAGCCAAAGCTCAACCGTGGCTAAACACGGAGACCCGTGCCCTTAGACAAGAGTGTAGGAAAGCAGAGAGGATTTGGAAAAAGGATAAACTTTAAGTATCTTCTGAAATACTGAGGGAACGCAGAGAAACCTACCAACATTTTGTCAAAGCACAAAAACCGAAGCACTTCTCAGATATTATAGCAAAAACTGCACATAGCCCAAAAAACCTTGTTTAGTGCAATAAACACTGCACTAAATCATGTTACTAAAGTCCCTGTTGTTACCCCTGAAACAGTAGAACAAGTTCTATGTTTCTTTGTTAGCAAAGTGGAACTTATTAGATCTCACATCTCTCAGACTGATTATGACCACCCCGATTGTGTGCCTACTACAGCTTCTCTTCATTGCTTTGAGCCTGTGTCCCTCTCAACACTCGTAGATATTGTTTCACTTATGAAGCCTACCTGTTGTTCTACTGACATTCTACCCTCACGTATTTTCAAAGAGGTGTTAGATACGGTCGGTCCGAGTCTGTTATCTGTCGTAAATAGTTCTCTTAGAAATGGAACTGTTCCACCAACTTTTAAACATGCTGTGGTACAGCCTCTTATAAAAAAACAAACCTTGACCCCACTGATTGTAACAACTTTAGGCCCATCTCTAAGTTATCCTTTATGTCCAAAACTGGAAAAGATTATTCTCACCCAGCTTTCCAAATGTTTAAGTAAAAATAATGTGTTGGACAACTTTCAGTCTGGTTTCAGACCAAACCATAGCACTGAAACAGCACTTTTTAATGTTCTAAATGATTTGTTGCTGATTGGTGACACTGGAAACTATTCCTTTTACTTGACCTTAGTGCTGCTTTTGACACTGTTGATCATGCCATTCTCTTAGAACGTCTTCAGAAGGATGTTGGTATCAGGGGTGTGGCTTTAAAATGGTTCAATTCTTACCTGAAAGATCGTACCTTTTCTGTTAAGATGGGAAATGTGTCCTCCTCTACACCTGTCATAAAGTGTGGAGTACCTCAAGGGTCATTTCTGGGGCCAATTTTATTCTCCCTGTACATGCTCCCTCTGGGCTCAATTCTTCGTAAGCAAAATATTCCATATCATTGTCATGCCGATGACACAACTATATGTACCACTAATACCTGGTGATACCAACTCCTTGCAGTCGCTTTTACCTGCTTACAAGACATCAAAGGTTGGATGGCAAAAAAATATCCAACTTAACGACAGCAAGACCGAAGTTTTATTGTTTGGCACTCCAAAATCCACCAAGGAACTAGTTGTAAATCTTGGGCCCCTAATCACAAATGTACACCTCTCTGCAAGAAATCTAGGTGTCATTTTTAATTCTGAATTTAAATTCGACAAACAAATTAATTCAGTGGTCAGAAGTCGTTTCTACCAGTTAAGGACCATTGTTAAACTAAAACCATTCCTCACTCGTCAGGACTTGGAGATTGTTATTCATGCACTCATATCGTCTCGACTAGACTATTGCAATTCTCTGTACTCTGGTATCTGTCAATCATCATTGTCATATCTGCAGCTTGTCCAGAATGCAGATGCTAGAGTTTTAAGTGGCACTAAAAAGAGGGATCATATCACCCCGATACTGGCCTCTCTTCATTGGTTACCTGTCAAATACAGAATTGATTTTAAAGTGCTTATATTGGCTTTTAAGGCATTACATGGTCTGGCTCCATTATATATCACAGATCTTCTCGCTTTGTATCATGCCCCCAGGACCCTCAGATCGTCAAACAAAACACTTTTAGCTATCCCACAGTCTCGGATGAAAACTAGAGGTGATCGTGCTTTTTCAGTTGTGGCCCCGAGACTGTGCAATACGCTACCGATTAGTGTTATGTCCTCTCCTACCACAGAGACATTTAAATGTCATCTTAAAACCCATTTTTATTCTCTGGCATTTGAGTCAGCATAAGAAGATTTGTATCTTATTGTGTAATTTGTCCTGTCTGATTTTGTTGTGTTATATGTGTGTACTCCTACCTGTGTACAGAACTTTGTTCAGCAACTGCTGTTTTTAAATGTGCTTTATAAGTAAAATGACTTGACGACTTCTCCTTCCTTTTCACCCTTAAATACCCCAAACTCCATGTGGTTTTCAGTGTCAGTTCACACCCATACAAAATGTCAGCCCCCGTTATCACCAAGTGGGTTGCCTCATTGCCAGTTACACATTCCAAAATAGTGGCCAGCAGTATATGGTCCTGGCCAGCTGTCCCTACTCACATGACATGTACGAGATTAAAGGCATAGCTATACACTCACCTAAAGGATTATTAGGAACACCCGTTCAATGTCTCCTTAATATAATGATCTACTCAACCAATCACATGGCAGTTGCTCCAATGCATTTAGGGGTGTGGTCCTGGTCAAGACAATCTCCTGAACTCCAAACGGAATGTCGGAATGGGAAAGAAAGGTGATTTAAGCAATTTTGAGCGTGGCATGGTTGTTGGTGCCAGATGGGCCTGCTGAGTATTTCACAATCTGCTCAGTTACTGGGATTTTCACGCACAACCATTTTTAGGGTTTACAAAGAATGGTGTGAAAAGGGAAAAACATCCAGTATGCGGCAGTCCTGAGGGCGAAAATGCCTTGTTGATGCTAGAGGTCAGAGGAGAATGGGCCGACTGCTTCAAGCTGATAGAAGGGCAACTTTGACTAAAATTACTACTCGTCACAACCGAGGTGTGCAGCAAAGCATTTGTGAAGCCACAATACGCACAACCTTGAGGCGGATGGGCTACAACAGCAGAAGACCCCACCGGGTACCCCTCATCTCCACTACAAATAGGAAAAAGAGGCTACAATTTTCAAGAGCTCACCAACTGGACAGTTGAAGACTGGAAAAATGTTGCCTGGTCTGATGAGTCTCGATTTCTGTTGAGACATTCAGATGGTAGAGTCAGAATTTGGCGTAAACTGAATGAGAACATGAATCCATCATGCCTTGTTACCACTGTGCAGGCTGGTGGTGGTAGTGTAATGGTTTGCGGGATGTTTTCTTGGCACACTTTCGGCCCCTTAGTGCCAATTGGGCATCGTTTAAATGCCACGGCCTACCTGAGCATTGTTTCCGACCATGTCCATCCCTTTATGGCCACCATGTACCCATCCTCTGACGGCTACTTCCAGCAGGATAATGCACCATGTCACAAAGCTCGAATTATTTCAAATTGGTTTCTTGAATGGGTTCACTGTACTAAAATGGCCCCCACAGTCACCAGATCTCAACCCAATAGAGCATCTTTGGGATGTGGTGGAGCGGGAGCTTCGTGCCCTGGATGTGCATCCCACAAATCTCCATCAACTGCAAGATGCAATCCTATCAATATATGGGCCAACATTTCTAAAGAATGCTTTCAGCACCTTGTTGAATCAATGCCACATAGAATTAAGGCAGTTCTGAAGGCGAAAGGGGGTCAAACACAGTATTAGTATGGTGTTCCTAATAATCATTTAGGTGAGTTTATCTATTGCATTCAGACTAATTATGTCATTGCGCAGCAATAGTTTTTTTTGGGGGAAAAAATATGTTTTGGAATATTGAATTGTATGACTTCGACAATTGACTAGTGTGGACTTCACTGGAAAATGGGAAATAAACTAAGGTATGTACACAAACTTATTTGTTCAAACTCGCTGGGCCCTATTTTAACGATCTGAAACGCAAGTATCAAACGCGAAACGCAAGTTACATTGTGGGAGGGTCCCGGGCGCTGTTGCTATTTTACCGGCGGGATAAATTATTCTTGCGCCCAACGCATATCTAAAATGGGTAGGTCTAAAGTAGCTTCATTATTCATAGGTGTGGTTTGGGCGCAACGTGCAATAAACCAATCAGATCGTCATCTCACATTCCCTTTAAGAGCAGGCGCCCTTGTTCCATGGCGGATTGCTATTATTATAACGGCGATTTTCTATTGATTTTTCTTTTTACAAAATGTAAATAAAGAAATGTCACAAGACATAGCTTACTTTCCGATGTTTTGGACTCACTCTCACTGAATCACGAGGTTATGAATGCATGGTAATATTTTTGCAATGTAGTCTAACATTAGACAGAGATTACTCTTCTGTCAAATAAGCTTTCCACTCCCGTTCTGCATTTCTGAGCATTTAAGTGGCTTGCAGCATTTAAACATCACATCTCCTGAATTCCTCTAATATTTCCTAATTAATGTCCTCAACACATCCATGATTCATGGAAATGCTGCATAAAATACAACAAAGCCACAAAGAATGCTGCGACTTGAGTAGTGTACCTGTTCTATCCAAACACCTGACGCGCATTTTCTGTGTGCCAAATGTTCGTTCAATTAGGTTACACTGCGTGTTTGTGTGTGTTTTTGATTAAACAGCA
>JACXGM010025690.1:0-15194 GCA_016801145.1 Umbra pygmaea | reverse complement strand
CAAATAAGGATTTTTAATGCATATTGTCAAGCCCCCAGGGCTCCTGGACCAGTGTGCAAAGTTTGTAGGCCATACAAACTAGTCAACATCAAAATGTTGTAGCAATTTCTTACAATATTTCTATACGTTTTTGAAATCCCAGCATTTTTTTACTTCCTGTCTGTAACGTGTTTAGTAAAAAAGGTGTCTACAACATGAATGACTTTAACCCACAGGGATGATCCACCACTCATTATTTTCGTCTGATCTTCCTCTTTCCGACGGTACCAAGCATGTCTGGTTCGCGCTTGACATAGACCGTCTGGAGACTGTGAAGCGTTTTAATTAACGTTAGTTTAAAGCTCATGAAACGTACCCGATGATTCTGATTGGACTTGGACCTCTGTTGACGTGTCTGGCTCTGGCACACGCGTTCTTTTAGTACCTTTCTAAAGCCAGGCTAGCATAACGACTTAAAAATACATTTATTTTGAGTTTCTACGTTTTCAGCAGTGAAAAATATGTTACGGTCAGGCGACAGCATTTTCTAACTAGCGTCCGTGGAGAAGCGAAGTTCTGATAGGGTGGGTTGACTGCTTGTCTTTACGTGATTCGTCAAGAGATCTAAAGTAAGTCACGTAGTGCCCTCTGGGTAGTGTAGTTTATGTAACGTTCGGATCATTATCAATCTCTCTGACACTGACGCTTTCTCTGTCAGTGGTTGCGTACCGCCTACATGCGAGAGGCATCGGTACGCAAGAAAAAGTGCAGGTACCCTTAAGAGTAAAACGTAGAGGTGCCGGTACTGCGTACCGGTGAGTACCGCCCCACTTCGAGCACTGCTTTTACTGAAATGCAACGTCATGCTTCCAATTGAAATCAATTAGTGATGAATGGAATATATTAAAGATCTAAATCTTTTTTGACTGTTGAGAACAAAATGACATAACAATGGTTAGCGAAAACCAAAATGATCGACCGTTGAGGGCTGGATTCAAATTCACACCGAAAATCAATGTAAACAATTGAAATCACAGGCTGTTCCAACTTGCGTAAATTTCATCACAGCAACTCATAATGTGACTCAGTAGTGTGTATGGCCCACACGTGCCTGTACGTAGACTGACAACGCCTGGGCATGCTTCTGGTGAGACGATGGATGGTGTCCTGGGTGTCCTGGATGGATGGTGTTCCCGGGCTGGGCATCGTTCAAAATCTTTTGATTCGGTGCCAATTTCGATACCTCAGTTTCAATACCGTTTCCTTAACGATACTGTTTTTGATACCATATGTTTTAAAATCCATTTCAACATCAACAAAATACAGTAAACCTAAAACTTTTATTTTCCACCTTAATTGTGAATCAGTAAAGCACGAAACATAACAATATAATGGTTCCATTATTTTTACTGACAATAACAGTAAAAAACCTTATCCAGGCTTAAAGAGGCAATATGGGAAAACTACCTTTAAAAAATGAAACTTCCTTTGTATCAATAGCTTGCTCATCTCCACCATGGGGCCACCACTGTCAAAAAAGTTAGCAAACCTTTAACAATAACCCCGTGACTACTCTGTATCACTGATCTTATATTTCCTTGGACATTTTCCCTCTTGCTGCCAGGGTGAAGGGATTGACACTTTCTGCAATGGCAGTAGTAAACTGCTGTGTTCGGTTTAAGTAATGAAATTACACTTATCTGTCAAGAATTTATAAAATTTGTAACCTTAACGTTACGTCGGAAAAACAAAGATGTTGCCTGGTCAAAGAGTAACGTTATTAACGGTATACAACTGTGTATCTTCAGAAATCCTCCACGTGGTGGTGGTGTCTCGTTCACATGACGTGTTTTAATTGCATTAGACAGCCAATTGCCGGCGGCTTTAGGTGCTTACACACAAGTATGCTACATGATTATTGGCTCACAGACACTTTAAAAAGATTTGAAATTTGGGCCTGAAAGATAATCTATTTTTTTATACTCAATAGGATTGGAGTATTTCGGTCGGTGCCAAGTATCGACGTTCCAGACCTGATGAGATCTCCTCCCAGACCTGGATACGTCCATCAGTGAGCTCCTGTATAGTCTGGTTGCACTGATTCATAACGTCCCAGATGTTCTCAATTGGATTCAGGTCTGGGGAACGTAAGGCCAGCCAATGGCATCAATGCCTTTGTCATCCAGGGACTGCCTACACATTCTAGTCCCCTGAGTCTGGGTATTGTCCTGCAGCAGGAAGAACCCAGGGCCCACTGCACTAGCAGGGAATTCATCCTCGTACCTGACAGGATTCAGGGTATTGTTGGCTATTATGTGGAGAACTGTGCGACCCTCCAAGGATATGCCTCCCCAGACCATATCATAGCATAGTGTTCACCACGGCATCTCCAGCAGGCCTAAATCGGGCTTAGCCCCCCTCACTTGTATTTTCTGCCCCCCCAGTTTAAGTTTAACTACCTCACAGAAAAGAAATACCTTTTTTGAAATTTTTCTTCTAGAATATTTGGGGCCTGTTATCTGATCCAGTGTCTCATTTCCCAAATGCAAACAGCATACAAACATGATTCTAAAACAGCGCTGTTATTTTATATCGGCAATCATGGACAGTGCTGTCAACATTTTCAATCAGCACAGACGAAGCGTGCTACACCTGAGAAAAGCTCACCTGATTCAACTGATGTTTGAAGGGGATCTTACCAAAAGTTTTCAAGAAGAGGACTGGAATGATTGCTTACTCAGTTCAACAAAGAAACGAGGAGGCTGCAACTCTATTAATGTGCGTGGCTATTAGACTATATAGTTGTGAGATATAATTAATATAAGAATTATTATAATAATCATAGTACTTATATAGCACTTTTAGGCTAGCCACAATAAAAAGGCCACTCTAAAATGTAGAGCACAATGCCACAGATGTAGCAAGTTTTGAGGGAGTCCAAGGAATGAAAAGTAGTGAACCGGCAACAGGATCATAAGTGGCCAAGGCTCATTAATGCACGTGGGGATCAAAGGCTGGCCTGTGTGGTCCGATCAAACAGACGAGCTACTGTAGCTCAAATTGCTAAAAACGTTCATGCTGGTTCTGATAGAAAGGTGTCAGAACACAGTGCATCACAGTTTGTTTTGTATGGGGCTGTTGTTTTGGTGACAAAACAGGGACCTACAAAATATTAGGTCATAATTTTATGGCTGATAGGTATATATATACGGTTCAGTAATAGTAAACAATTAGCCCCCCTCATTCTTTTTAACTGCCCCCTCAATCACTTCATCCTGGCACCGGGCCTGGTCTCCAGACTCTTTGATGTCTGTCACATGTGCTCTGTGTTGGCCAGCACTCATCTGCGAAGAGAATGGGCTGCCATCGTCGGACCTGCCAATTCTGGTGTTTTCTTGCGAATGCCAATCGAGCTGCATGGTGATCGGCTGCAGGCAGATGTCCGACTAGAAGATGTTGGGCCCAAATGACACCCTCATTGGAGTCTGTTTCTGACAGTTTCGTCAGAAACTCGCACACCATTAGCCTGCTGGAGGTAATTTTGTAGGGCTCTGGCAGTGCTCCTCCTGTTCCTCCTCACACAAAGGAGCAGATACCGGTCCTGCTGCTGGGTTGATGCCCTTCTACGGCCCTGTCCAGGTCTCCTTGTGTAACGGTCGATCTCCTGGTATCTCCTCCATGTTTTTGAGACTGTACTGGGAGTCACTGCAAACCTTCTTGTGACGGCACGTATGGATGTGCCATCCTGGAGGAGCTGGACTACCTGTGCAAACTGAATGGGCAGCAGGTACCACTTCCTACTACCAGGAGCAACAAGGACACTAGCAAAATGCAAAACTGATGAAGAATCAGTCGGGAAAGATAAGGAGAAAACAATTGTCTGTGGCCACCACCTGAAAACCATTTCCTTTTTTGGAGTTATCCTGCTGTTACCTCTCCAGTGCACCTGTTGTCACTTTCATTTGCACCAAAACAGGTGACATTTATTCATAATTGCTTATGTTTTCTAACTGGACAGATTGATACCCCTGAAATTTGATTGACTTTGTGTTATACTGTGATGAAGGTGTATTTCCTTTTTTTGAGCAGTGTATAAATGCAGCTCTGGAAAGAAATAAGAGACCACTCCATAGTTTTCTTATATTTAGATTTTTTATTTTAGGAAAATTGTAGTGGTTCCTTAATTATATATTTTTATATTCTGGGTGTTTATTATTTATAAATGAAAATGCATATGGGGGAAAAGGAACAACAATTCATGACCAAAAACAAATGTTACTACACAAATGAAAGCCCCTTAATCAGAGAGCATACACACAGATGTTGTCAACCACATAGGTGTGAATGACGTGGTGTTCCAGAGCAGCAACTCTCATTTAGTTTTTGTGTTTTAACCACAAACACCCTAACTAGTGGTGTAATGTATTATTTATTCTAGCCCAGGGCAGCTTCATGTTATATTTGCAGAGCTGTATGAAGTACAATGTAATAGTACTTGGCTGCAGAAGCATCATGCACCTATTTTTTTTAACGGGGCACAGTGTGCACAACACACGCAAACATGTGCCCACAAATACAGATATTAAAAGGAAAATCCCCATGGCTCAAAAATCAGAGGGGGCACATGTTTCAATGGGCATGACGCCTCTGCTTGGCTGGGTTCAACTGTATTGGGAAGTTCCTAATTAAACCTAAATGACCAGATAATGGGATTAGGTTAGCTATGAACTCCATTTACCATGTCATTTTGGTCTTAATTAAGAACTTCCCGAAACATGTGAACTTAGCCAAACACAGAAAAGTACTTTTACTTTGTACATTTTACAACATTATTAATATGTCTAATTATTTAATGATGATAATACAACTTTATTATTAAATGTATGCACTCACAACTATAAGTCACTCTCGAATAGATAATATGATAATATTAATTATTATTTCTTAATCTGTGCCAGATGATTCTTTTTGTATTTGCTTGCAAATATTTGGTAGGCTATCCAAAGTCCACGATCTGAAAAACATATAAGAAATTAATATTTATATGAATATTTACTTCCTTCATAATTTCTGTTAAAGAACGGTTTAGGCTGTATGAAACAATTGGATAGGAACACTGCATTCATCTACATTTCTGGAATAATTCCTGTAATCAGTTCTAGCCTGCTGCACTCTTTTATGCTTCTTTTAAAAATATTTTTTTATTTTGTGAATTGGGCGGGAATTCAATCCAAGCTGTCTGGGGAAATGAAGTACTGTTTATTGTATCTGTTGTAAATGAGAGGTTTACAAAATATATTATTTCTTCATAGATTTTTTTTTCAAAAGAGCAGTTTTGAAATATATCAAGAATAATAAACTGCCATTTACAGATATATATTTGGGTAAATTTACAACAGAAATATGATCAACAATGTAGGTTCACTAAAAACTCGTTTGGTTCTGTCTTCTCGTTGTCGACCCCTAGTGACTGAGTACTGCAAAGGCACTGATGAGAATAATAGAACAATTTAGCTTGGCTCTTTTCTTTCATGCGCACTGCACAGTGAGGACCGTTTACAATATCGTAGCCTACCGCTAGCGGAGTTAGCATTGAAAGTGAAACTAATCTTTTGAGGTCAGATAAGAATACAGTTTAAACTAACCCCCAGACTACAAAATTAAATGCTAGGCTAGAAACAGGCGGAAAATGTGCTCGTGGAAAAACAGCAACATGAACCGGATAAAATTTGTATGGCAATGCACTCAGTCTCTTTTTTGACAGGCCTATTGTTTTATACCTTGTATTGCGTAAAATCATGAATACTTTTTTCCAACAGATTAAAGCTCTTCCTGACCTAAGCGGTCACCCACTCATTTTCTTTGACCTGCAAAAACAATTCACAAACTCCTACTCTGCCACATCTGTCACCAGGAAGTGGAAACTGTTGCTGTTGTATCAATTGCACGCAGCATGCATGCTGTTGCTAGTTGCACAAACAAGCAGGCATGATGTTTGCAGCCTGTTTATGGGTTAACAGTGGTCTTTATTCTTACAGGAGGTCGTTATGCATGTGACAGCTACAGGAACCATATCAGTGTAATATACTTCCAGTCTTATTAAAATATGTTTTAAGATGTGATTCGTAAATCTTCAGATTAAATATACAGTGCTGTTTTAAAGATGTTTCAAAAAGCATTAAAAGAGAATAACATTCACAAATTGTGTTTATTCTCAATTATCCATTAAATCTGTATTTGCATTTTGTAGGGTAGATTAATGGCACGGCTGAAGTAAAATAGCTATTCGTTTTGGAATTTGCTGCTAGTTAACCTAACATTTTTATAATACATTTTAGTCAAAGTTAAGTGATGAGTAAGCAAAATGCGACAAGCAAATTTTCACTAACTAAACAGTAAAAATAGTGTTAGGCTGATTGACTACAAGCACAAGAAGACTGAGAACTAGTGGTAAGGAGGACATTGCCAATACCAAAAACCATCGAGGGGGGCAGACATCGTTATCTTGGGGGCAGACATAATTAGCAGACATCCTGTCTGGTTCCCTGGAGCTATGAGACAAGATTTAAATCTGCACTGTGTAACTACGTTAATTTGTCCTGTCAGTCCAAATTTCATATAGTGTTTTACTGAATAATACCAGGACAATAAACGGTAACCAATTTGAAAAATACATATTATTATTTTGTCCATAATATGCATTTGTTGCTAGTTGTAAAATTTTGATTTTGCAATTCTACTATTTTCTATAAGTTGTATTATTTATTCCATCCTGGATCCAATATGTTAGTAGTTACTAACGTTTACTAGTCCTAAAACATATTTTATCATTTTTTTAGTTTTCAAAAAAGTTACATGTTTAAGCAAATGGCCACAGGTGCTATCAGGTTGACCATGGGCATATTTAACCATATGGGTAGTTTGTAAATAATCCAGGTGCAATATTACTGAGGGGCACTACAGAGCAACCAGTGTTTGTTTTTTAAGATACCAAGTATCACGATGTGTAGTAATATATGGAAAGCAGGAGGCAGCTGCGTTTTCTTAAATTTCTGTTTATTTCCCAATATACATAACTTGTGAAATGACACGGAAAGATGTTACAAACATTAACACCTACAGTGCATCCGGAAAGTATTAACTAAGCTTAACTTTTTCCACATGTTACACCTTTATTCTGAAATGGATGAAATTTGTAATTTCCCTCCAATTCCTACAAACAATACCCCATCATGACAAATAGAAAGAAGTGTGTTTGAAATCTTAGCAAATTTGTAAAAATATAAAACGCAAAGAGCGCATGTGCATAAGTATTCACAGGCTCTGCTCAATACTTTGTTGAAACAACTTTGGCAGCAATTACAGCCTCAAGTCTTTTTCAGTATGATGCTACAACCTTGGCACACCTATTTTTGGTCAGTTTCTCACATTATTCTTTGCAGGACCTCTCAAACTCCATCAGGTTGGATGGGGAGTGTTGGTGAACAGCCATTTTCAGATCTTTCCAGAGATGTTCAATCGGTTTAAGTCTAGGCTCTGGCTGGGCCACTCAATGACATTCACAGAGTTGTCCTGTAGCCACTCCTTTGTCATCTTGGCTGTGTGCTTAGGGTCATTGTCCTGTTGGCAGATGAACCTTCACCCCACTCTGAGGTCCAGAGCGCTCTGGAGCAGATTTTCAGCAAGGATGTCTCTGTACATTGCTGCATTCCTCTTTCCCTCTGCTGACTAGTAGGGCTGCACGATTATGGCAAAAATGATAATCACAATTATTTTGATCAATTTTGAGATCACGATAAATTATCACAATTATTTGTTGATTTTAACCAAAACAAATTTTATAGTCACATAGGCTAATTATAACTGCTTTCACATCCATATTGTGCTACATGCCTGCTAATGTACAAATATGTGCATCAAAATAAAATGATTCCTATTCACCAAAATTCAGTGCATCTCCTTAAAGAATTAATATAAATACAACAAATAAAAACCAAAGAATGTATGTATGTTTTGTTGTTTTAAATGTGTAAAAGCATGTAAACCATGATGAATAAGTATTTGAAATGTATATTGTCAAGCCCCCAGGGCTCTTGGACCAGTGTGCAAAGTTTGTAGGCCATACAATCAAGTCAACATCAAAATGCTGAACCCATTTCTTACTATATTTCTATTCGTTTTTTTAAATCCCATAGATTTTTCACTCACAAAAATTGTTGGTGTTGTGCAGGAGGATGTCCTACATCATTGCAGAGTTGTTATTTTGTCATTTTCGCTTCCTACTTCCTGTCTGTAATGTGTTTTGTAAAGAAAAACAACCATCTAGCACCTGCTCTGTTTAACACTACAGTTCGATAATCGTGCTTGATGCTCTAGACGCTCAGTCACGCAAATTTCATTGAGGTAGGCCAAAATCGTGATCGTGATTAAAATTTGATTAATTGTGCAGCCCTACTGACTAGACTCTCAGTTCCAGAACTACGAATGTATTAACACAATACATAAAGAATCTAAAACCCTGGGAAACTAAGGAATTAATAACCAAACATAATGCACAGGAACACAATGGGAATCACTACACCAAGCATCACCCAACTCCCATCAACTAGCTGTGTCAGTGACTGCAGGGCCTGCACTCTAAAGTCATTCCACTTTCGTTCTATAGAAATAGCCATTCTCTTCAGAAATCCATTTCATGATTTACCCTGTAAATTTTAGTAGCCTAAATTTGACTTCAGTGTGGTAGAAGACGATGGATATGGATGATAAATATCAGCTGGCTAGCTAGTTATCTACACACACCTGCCACTTCATTATTTACACATGGCTTGTTCTAGTTCTGAGTTGAACATCGTTTTGCCATCAGAATTGCCTAAATTCTTCATGGCATAGATTCAACAAGTTGTTGGAAACATTCCTCAGTGACTGTGGTCCATACTGACATTAGAGCATCATGCAGTTTTGTCCGCTGCACATCCGTGATGCGAATCTCCCGTTCCACCACATCCCAAAAGTGCTTGATTGGATTAAAATCTGGTGAATGTGGAGGCCAATTGAGTACAGTTAACTCATTGTCATGTCCAAGAAACCAGTTGGAGATTATGTGAGCTTTGTGACATGGTGTGTTATCCTGCTGGAAGTAGCCATTAGAAGATGGATACACTGTAAGGGAAGGACATGGTCAGCAACAATAGTCAGGTAGATTGTGACATTTAAGCAATGCCCAGTTGGTACTAAGTGGCCCAAAGTGTGACAAAAAGATATTCCCAGCACCATTACACCACCACCACCAGCCTGAACTGTTGATACAAGGCAGGATGGATCCATGTTTTCATGTCTTTTTATGCCAAATTCTGACCCTATCATCTAAATGTTGCAGCAGAAATCGAGACTCATCAGACCGGGCAAACTGATTTGTCGGTTCATGATAATTTGACCCATTTATGATTACGATTGCTCTTTTTTGAAGTAAGAAAATTATATGTTTCCCCCAGATTTCCACACCATAAGTTACATATGGCAGTATGAGAGAGTGATATAATAAATATAATGAATTTGTACTAAGAATACCTTTGGTTTTGTTCAGAATAGCTATGGACTTTTTATTTACTTTTTATTAGCTATGGATATTTTAGTTTTGATATGATTAACATATGGTTTCCAACATAAATTGTGATCTATGACAACTCCCAGAAATCTGTTTACATACAGTGCCTTGCGAAAGTATTCGGCCCCCTTGAACTTTTCGACCTTTTGCCACATTTCAGGCTTCAAACATAAAGATATGAAACTGTAATTTTTTGTGAAGAAGCAACAACAAGTGGGACACAATCATGAAGTGGAATGAAATTTATTGGATATTTCAAACTTAAAAAAAAAAAAACTGACAAATAGGGCGCGCAAAATTATTCAGCCCCTTTACTTTCAGTGCAGCAAACTCTCCAGAAGTTCAGTGAGGATCTCTGAATGATCCAATGTTGACCTAAATGACTAATGATGATAAATAGAATCCACCTGTGTATAATCAAGTCTCCGTATAAATGCACCTGCTCTGTGATAGTCTCAGAGGTCCGTTGAAAGCACGGAGAGCATCATGAAGAACAAGGAACACACCAAGCAGGTCCAAGATACTGTTGTGGAGTTAAATGCCGGATTTGGATACAGAAAGATTTCCCAAGCTTTAAACATCCCAAGGAGCACTGTGCAAGCGATAATATTGAAATGGAAGGAGTATCAGACAACTGCAAATCTACCAAGACCCGGCCGTCCCTCTAAACTTTCAGCTCATACAAAAAGAAGACTGATCAGAGATGCAGCCAAGAGGCCCATGATCACTCTGGATGAACTGCAGAGATCTACAGCTGAGGTGTGCGAGTCTGTCAATAGGACAACAATCAGTCGTATACTGCACAAATCTGGCCTTTATAGAAGAGTGGCAAGAAGAAAGCCATTTCTGAAAGATATCCATAAAAAGTGTCGTTTAAAGTTTGCCAGAAGCCACCTGGGAGACACACCAAACATGTGGAAGAAGGTGCTCTGGTCAGATGAAACCAAAATCGAACTTTTTGGCAACAATGTAAAACATTATGTTTGGCGTAAAAGCAACACAGCTCATCACCCTGAACACACCATCCCCACTGTCAAACATAATGGTGGCAGCATCAGGGTTTGGGCCTGCTTTTCTTCAGCAGGGACAGGGAAGATGGTTAAATTGATGGGAAGATGGATGAAGCCAAATACAGGACCATTCTGGAAGAATCCTGATGGAGTCTGCAAAAGACCTGAGACTGGGACGGAGATTTGTCTTCCAACAAGACAATGATCCAAAACATAAAGCAAAATCTACAATGGAATGGTTCACAAATAAACATATCCAGGTGTTAGAATGGCCAAGTCAAATTCCAGACCTGAATCCAATCGAGAATCTGTGGAAAGAACTGAAAACTGCTGTTCAGTTTTCAGTCTCTCGATGTGCAAAACTGATAGAGACCCCAAGTGACTTACAGATAGATACCCCAAGTGACTTACAGCTGTAATCGCAGCAAAAGGTGCTATACAAAGTATTAACTCATTGATAAGTTAATTGGGCTGAATAATTTTGCACGCCCAATTTTTCAGTTTTTATTTGTTAATTTTTTTTTGAAATATCCAATAAATTTCGTTCCACTTCATGATTGTGTCCCAATTGTTGATGATTCTTCACAATAATTTAGAGTTTCATATCTTTATGTTTGAAGCCTGAAATGTGGCAATAGGTCGAAAAGTTCTATTTCAATATTATCTAACATAATATGTCTAAAATTCTTGAAATTCCGATGTCCAAATATTATGTATTTTGGTTTTATTTATGTTCAGTGACAGCTTGTTAAGATTTAAACATTGTTTGAAAGAGTCTAGTTCAGTTTTCACTGTATCCAAACGCTGCTCAAGGTTTTTGCCAGAACAAAACAAGTTGGTGTCATAAGCAAACAAAACCAAATGTAATATTCTAGACACATTACAGATGTCATTTATGTACAATAAAAACAATGTTGGACTCAGCACTGATCCTTGAGGGACCCCACCTGTAACCCTCAATAAATCCAACTTGTTGTTGTTGTTGTTTAATTGAACATATTGATATCTATTTTCCAGAGAACTGCTGAGCCATCAGTGTGCTACTCCCCTAATCCCACATTTTTCCAGTTTGGTCATTAATAGTTTATGGTTAATTGTATCAATAGATCTATATTTTTTTGATCTATGAAAATGCCTACAGTGAATTCCCTATCATCCATAGCTGTAGATATTTGTTCTATTTAGGCCTCTGGGGTCTACAAAATGTGAATATAGGTGCTGTCGGACAAAAACTGGGTTAACGCTCGGGACTTCTCTGAGGTGGGTTCGTATTTTCTCTCGCGTTCTACTGTGTCTAGAGGTTGGGCCCGCCCTGCAAACTCATTAGCCGTCACCGTATAGCTCTGGTTTGATTGAAAGCTCTGTCAACAACTACTTTAGCAAACCATACGTCATACGTCACAATGCCTACAATAGCGGGTTTCAACCTAACTACGTTAAGAAGGTGATCCTACTTAATTTGTGCATATAATATAAACAAGATACGACACATTCTGACTAAAATGGGGGCCTAAAAATGATTTTGCAATTACAAAAGTTGCAGACTGTTGCTTTAAGGCACCTCTAAACTGGTTTAAACTATTTTTACACTAGCTCCTACAATCTGTTCTCCTTATGACATTTAGATATTTTGCATTCAGTCCATTCATTTTTACATATTCCAAAATACAGATCAATGCACTTTCTATGTGCTCTTCTACATTAGAGCAACATAGCATGTATAGATCTGATTCTGAACTGCTACTGGTAGGTATTGTCCACATTGTCCGACACTTACTTTATATGCTAGTGTCCAGGGGCACCAGGAAGTCGTAATACGGGTCTGGTTGATTCTAGATATTAGCCGATATGCTCAGCAGCAGAGTCGTAAAAAGTACAAAGTAAAAGTACTCATCTGTGTTCACCTATTTTGGAAAGTTCCTAATTAAAACCTAAATGACCAGGTGATGCGAGGTCTTAACTAACTAGTGAACATAATTAATTATTATTCCCCCTTTTTTAATTTCATAGATTAATTTTATGTCGTGAACCTCCATTACCTGGTGAATTTGATCTTAAGTAGTTCTGAACTCATCCGAACCCAGGAAAATACTTTTATTTAGTACTTTTTACAACTCTGCTTAGCAGCCAGGGCATTTGATCAGTCAGTTAACCCAAATTGAGCTCCTACACAGCCACTAGACATTATGAAGTGACCACCAAGATGCTGAGGAACCTAACCTTCTGCTACTCCGTACATGTTGATGCCCCCTAGGGTATAGTAACCCTAGTTGAACCAGTACAAATTCAAAACAGGTTCCTAAAACCTGGCACGCGACTGCAAAGTGATTTCCACACGTCTGCCCGTAAACCACAAGTTTCAATTGATCCTAAGTTAAGCACACAGTAAACACAGTAAATCTAGGAATACATAGTGGGTGTTATCTAGATTGCAACAATGCTCTTATCGCAAAGACATGCAGTGGCGCAGTGCACACTTACACACAATCCTAGCATTCCTGTTACCGCCCTGGTGATTTGTGTCGAAACGAGTAGTCAACATGGAGAATAAATTTGATCTACAATTTTGTTGCTGCTCAGATTTAGACCAATCGGAGCTCCTATAGTTTCAGCTTAAAACCAGTGGCTTGAATAGCTTACAGATTCACTTGAACTGTTTGAATGTTATCTGGTGTGTTGTTGAAAACTGCATTGTTAGCAAACATTTACCCAGACTGTTGTTTCTCGGCTTTCCAGTGTGTGTGCTGCCTCAGGGTCATGATCTATTTGAAGTTGACCTGGGGTTTATGTGAGACAACAAGTAGCGTCTGGGCAAGTTAATGATCGCTCAGCGCGTACAATGTAGTCCACCTCACTGGTTAATTTTTCTTGGTTCACTGTTCTTGCTTTCCTGTATTCTTTCTTCTAATCCCCTTGGCCATGTACTTTGTAGTTCCTACACTGCGCAAATGAGCTCATTTGGAGATTTTATGATAACTGTAATTGTTTCTTAACGTACGGACCTAATGAACAATAAGCCCCAGGGTTACTTCCAGGCAAGATTGCATTCACAGCGATGGGTTGTTTCATTGACATGGGCAATTCTGCCACACAGGGTAAACACTCAGTGTTCACAAGAAAGGTTAAGCACCATGCGCTACTGACTGGGATGGTGGCAGAAGATGATTTAGGATTCAGTGTCCGAAAAGTGCAAAGCCCTGGTGTGATAGACCATTATTGGTTTAATCATTTGCAGATGACATCACCTTTTATACATTCTCTCTCCCTATTTCACCACACTGAAAGCTTTGGGACAATTGGTTTGACAGGTGTTTCTGGTTACTGTTCTTAGATTTTAATGAATAAATTGTCATTAAAGGAATTTATCTGATTTTTTGGAAAGATGGGAAAACACACCAGGCGGTGGTTTTTCCATAGCAACTGCATGATGCTGCATGACGACCTAAATGTGACTGATTGACCATTTGCTTGCTATAAATACATATATTACATGCGTAGATGAATCTCCTTTTTTCTTATTTAATCTGGCCACATGGATATTCACTGCAATGTTTTCCAGGCGCTGACCAATCAAAGCTATTCCTTAGGGTGTCTTCTGTTTTGTACAATAAACAATTGTTCCATCAATCCAGAATCCATTTTTTGTCCATCAAAGTTAACTTAGGAAAAATAAAGCACAAATTACAAAAGAGTAGAGTATCTGTGATGGGTTTCCTCCAGCAATACTGTACATGTTACGAGACACGATGACCACAAATTAATGAGTTTTCATAGGTTTTGAATGAATAAACTTACTATGTATAAGGATACACTACCACTCACCCTAAAATGTGACAGTGTGAATTGTGACAGGATGGGTGATGGGGTGCTCAAAAACAATGAAACCTTCACTGCCATATTTATATTACCCCCACAGTTCTGGATATATTTTTTTTGGAATGACAAACAAACAAAACGAAACACTCCCCATGTGCTCATTGTTTCCAGTCTCTTTTTTAAGATGGCCGACTTCCTCTCCAGATCTGTGCTTAACACCAAAGAAGAAACTGTTCTCCCACTGACCTGGAAAAGAAACAGCACCACCTCCAGCAGTGGTTAAGGTAACCAACTACAACTTAAACATTACACAGGAAACAAAATAACCAAATAAACCAAAATAAAGTACATTTAAAACAAACCAACATTTTTGTCATCACAGTGCTCAGTAGCCCACCCTACTAGCACTGAGATGACTATACTGCTGCCATTGGTCACAGAATACAGTTAATTCCCTGTAATAATATTGTCCTAGTTTCAAGATGACATTCATTGAAATCAAGAATCTTGATCCAATCATCATATCTCAGCTAGTAAAGCCACATATTGATTTGACCACTGAATAGAGAACCATGCAACAACTGATTGTAACGATTCCCAGTTCCCCTTCCCTGGACACTGCCACTTCCCTATTCCATCCCGCTCAGAACTACAATTCCCATTCACCAGTTCTACTTCCTGTGGACTACAGCTTCCCTAGTCATACTTCCTCAGAACTACAGTTCCCATACCCGGACTCATTATCAATATTCACCACACCTGCTCACTCCATTTTGTATTTA
>JACXGM010025689.1:0-15194 GCA_016801145.1 Umbra pygmaea | reverse complement strand
ATAATAATAATAATAATAATAATAATAATAATAAATAATCTTAACGAAAACAATAGGGCCTTCGCCGTTGGCTTGGGCCCTAATAATAATAATAATAATAATAATAATAATCTTTAGGAAAACAATAGGGCCTTCGCCGTTGGCTTGGGCCCTAATAATAATCTTTTGGAAAACAATAGGGCCTTCGCCGTTGGCTTGGGCCCTAATAAATAATCTTAACGAAAACAAAAGGGCCTTAGCCGTTGGCTTGGGCCCTAATAATCTTAACGAAAACAATAGGGCCTTCGCCGTTGGCTTGGGCCCTAATAATCTTTACGAAAACAAAAGGGCCTTCGCCGTTGGCTTGGGCCCTAATAATCTTTACGAAAACAAAAGGGCCTTCGCCGTTGGCTTGGGCCCTAATAATAATAATAATAAACCTTTATTTATATAGCACCTTTCATACAAGTAATGCAGCTCAACTTTCATACAAGGAATCCAGCTCAAAAATAATTAAATTTAAAACAATTATATATTATTTAAACTAAGCTCTGTCTGCGACATTCCCAGTTATTTTCCAGAAGATCTCCGGTGGACATGTTGGGGGAACATATTGTTAGCCTATTATTTTTATATAGATATTAAATTATCAACGAAGTAAATCCATATACTTTGTTGATGAAGAAAAATCAGATGTCAAAAATGGCACCTGACAAAATGGGCAAATCAAGTCAGCCAATGGGTGTGATAAAATTAGATCTCTTCATGACTCTTTGTGAACATTAGAATGTGTTTACAGATGTCGTCCAATAAAGTTGTGCCGTTCATACTGCGTCAACAAACAGTGCATTTAGTTGCCAATAAATGTTCTATACTTGTTGCTGGGTGACCACTTAAAAAAAAACTGGAGATTGTAGGTTCTAATCCCTCCTAGGGATATGTTATTTTTGGGACATAGACTGATATTAAATCAATGTCATTGAATTACTATACCATACCTTTCTTAGTTTAAATAAAGGATTGTTTGTAAACAGTTTTAAGAAAGCAAAGAAATGTCATACTACTCTGCATTCCTGAATCCTTTGTGAAACATTGTAGCTATTTATACAGCACTGTACATTTTATCGGAGTACAGTTTCACTTTGCAGGACAAAAATGGTTAACAAATGACATAGTGTTCCTAAAATATATAGAGTAAGTTGTCATAACTCTGGAAGCCGCTCTCTCAAAACACAAGTTATTTTCCTATAAACCTGCACAATGATATGGTGTAGTGGTTACGGTCGCTGGTGTTAGTAGTGGCCGTTGGTGAGTAGTGAGTTTCGAGGTCTAATCCCTGCGAAAGCAAATGATCCTTGTTCTCAGTTTGTTTAGACATTCAAATTGTATATTATAATTGTAACCATACTTAAACAAGCATACCTAATAAGGTCTTTGCATTCCACTGATTTAATGGGGGGGATGCACGAACATACAGTACAGTCAGACTACTACATGGACTCCCTTAAAAACGTCACCAGACATTTTTCCCATGACTTCGCTTAGATATACAACGATACAGGTCAGGTAAGCGACTTGTTCTTGAGGGCATTCCCGGGAAATCCCGAGTTACTGTAACGTTTCCCAATAAACAAATGCAGGAGACAGATGCAGAGCAGGAGGTTTATTACTCCAGACAATAATAACAAGTTATTACTCGGCAGACGAAAGATGGGTGGAATCCATCTCCATGGGTTCCTCTCTATCAGGACTCACAACGGGTGAGGTGGCGCATAACGAGGGCTACTTATGGGCTCTCATTAAACGATCCAGTTTGACAGCCATCTGGATGACCTGGTCTAGCCTTGCGTGGTCGTCCCGACAGGCTAACTCTATTTTCACCTCTTCCCGTAGACAGTGAAGCTCAACCTCATTCCACCCACTTCCAGAGGCCAGCGTCTGGAATTCCAGTGCGTAATCTGCTGCGGTGCGGTTCCCTTGCTTGACGTGCAGCAGACGATCTCCGTGTTCACGGCCCACAGGAGGATGGTCAAACACTGATCAGAACATCTCCTTGAAGGTGTCATAGTCCTCCATCTCCGTGTCGTGCCTCTCTCATAATGTAGTGGCCCATTCAAGGGCCTTACCCGTTAGCAGTGATCTCACCGTAGCTATCTTTGCTCGGTCAGAGACGGCTTGGTTGGTTTTGTGAGCGAAGTATAGGTTTCACTGTAAAAGGAAACCACGGCACCTCTCAGGGTTTCCATCGTAGTGTTCGGGAAGGGCCATATCCAAACCGCCGGACAAACCAGAAGTAGAGGGTACCGCTGATTCAGACCGTGTGCTGGGGGGAGCAGGAGATTCCTGCCGAGACACCAAGTCGTTGCAGCACTTAATCCATGGTGGTTTCTAGATTGCCGAGCTGGTTATGATGTTGCTGCAAGACTCGCGCTCACTCAAGGCTTCGTTGAATCCACACTTTTCTGCAGTCTCCATGATATGGTTGATAATTCTGTAACATTTCCCAAAAAAGGAATGCAGGAGACAGATACAGAGTAGGAGGTTTATTACTCCAGACAATAATAACGATGGCAGAAAAATCCAGAAGCAAACAGTACACAGTGACAATAGATAACAACGAATAAGGGACCACTATCACAAAGGGTTTAAATACCTACAGAGCAGTGGTGGGCCGTCAGGGCCTGCAAGGCCTTCTCTTCAGGCCCAAAGATAATCAGAATCAGAAATATATTTTTGTAATTCTTTAATATATTTTTTAATTAACACTATATATATTTTACAAAGTTCATTTAAATTAGTCTATATGGTGATTTCATTGGTACAGTACATTATTTTCAGTTGCCTTGCTTTTAGTGCAGCTCATATAAATGAAAGCTTTTATCCAATAAGATTTTTCATCTGTGTTGTCTCCGGGTAGACTAGGGCCTTCACATTTCCAAGTGAATATCGTCTGCTGTTGAAGCCCATCAGGACCATGTTGTTGATTGTCATATTTTTAACCAATCAGATTTTGACTTTACCATGTTGGGAGTGTTCTTTGACCAAGTAAAGCGTTTCTGCAAGCCTTACGTCAGCATAGTTTCTGTTGCTGATAGGAGGGGCAGTTACATAACGATCAGCAAAAAAAAGTTAAAAAAAGTTTGCCATCCGAACAAGAACTAGCTTAGCTCTCCCAGCTTACCTCTCCCATCTCCTATTTCTTTAAACTTTCAATTTTTTGATTGTTTGATTTTTTACTTTTAGCAGAATAGCAGATGGAGGTAAAGAAGTAGCTTTGGTGGCGAATATAGGACTGGGCAGGATGACTCTCAGCACTGGGCAATATCTTTTATTAGAACTTAACGCAAAGATGTGCTGTACAACCGCATCATAGAAGTGTTTTTAAAAGAGAAATGAGGACAGACTTTGTTTTCAAATAATGAGCAGCTTTGGTGAGTTTGATGGATTTTTATATATTTTTACTAGCAGGGCCTTAACTAGGGATGGGCCGATACCGATACCAGTACATTTAAGTACAGGAAAGAATAAAGGATGCAATTTGGTGTATACTGTTACTGTAGAAAACGGCATGAGGAACGCCCTGGACCTAGCCTCTGTAAGCCAACTTCAGCAAGGAAAGACAAATGTCGGTAGTTTGCAAAACTTCTGGGTGAACAAAATAGTGGTATTTCTGAGTTCTGACATACTAAGTTTAAGAAATATAACTTAAAGTAAATACGATGTAGCCTAGCCAGTAGGCAATCGATGGTGCGCTGCCAGCGTTTTGTCACAGGCGGGGCCGCTGATGTGTATATAATGTCGTTCAGCCAGCGAACCGCCAGCTTTTGCCGCTTTTCTCCGGATCTTAATTTGCATCAGTTCATTTGCATCTCTGTCGGATTTCCACCAGTGGCCCGCGACTCGACTTCTTCCAGCGAGAGCAGAAAAATTACGGGTCGTTTCTGAAGCATACTGAATCTACTTTTTCGCTTTTTTGAACTCATGTAAGTACCGATTAGGTGTATGGTTTAACCAGACTGTATTTTTGTTGGTGTATTCTAGTTCGCTAAAAATAAAGTAACATAGTTTGACAAAGAATTGAGTGAATGTTAGTTTTTTAGTTATTGTAGCTGCTGACATATTGGCTAGTCGTATTGCTACCGTAAATAAAGCAATCAGAGCTGCTACTTTTTGGAATAAAAAGCACTATAACGTTTAGATTTCTCAACCGATTTCAAATAACTACTATACAGACTCTACTACATTTAGCATATTTGTGTTTTTGTACTTGGTGTATTTAATGTGTAACTGATGTTGTCCTGCACATCTACACTTTGTCTGGTCCAGGTGCGGCCTGCTGTTGTGCTCAAGCCAAAGCCCCCATGGCTAACCTCTAGTGCTAGCTAGTATGTAGCTACTGTGGTAACACGACGTAATGATGAAATGTCCTTGGTTTTCTAAATACATCCATTGTTTATTTAGATAAGCATGTTAATGATAAGGAACAACAAAAAACGGTTGCTACAATAACACAAACAAAATGTAGACACCCACTCGTGCTACTACCATGGATTTATAAGAGAACACGAACAGTGACTACATACTAGCTAGCGCTAGCTACTAAGGTTCTTCTTAGGATTTATTGGCAGATCGCAACTACATGATTGCATATACCGCCACCTGCTGGTTATGAACGTGGCTGTCTGACACCCTATACTTATATTCTCCCTATCAAACTGGTTTCCCTACTAAACAGTAGAATCTCTTTATCACTATCCCGAGAATCTGTTCTCAATCGGCCTACCTGGTTAATTAAAGGATAAAAACAATATTAATTTAAATCGATTGGTTGATAAATGTAAGTGTGTTTGTTCCCATTAATTAACTTTTTCTACACATAGCAATCATATCTGTTGTAATGTAGTGACATTATGAACACTTTTTTATACAGACAGGTCTAGTTACTGGAGGAGAATACTGAAGCATGTTCAAGATCACTTACAGGAATTAGCAGCTGCTTGTACTGCTATACCAGGTGCTGTACCAGGTGCTGTTCCAAGCTATTCTACTAGTGGACACACTGACACTAGAAGTGGAGAGTATTGATGGGGAAACTACAGCACCTGTGGCACAGGCAATGACTGACAATGTAGCATGTGAGTCCTGTACTTACTGCCCAAGCACTGAAGAAGACAGTGAAGAGGAAAAGGAAGACTTCAGGACTAAATTGGCAGAATGGGCAGTGGACAAAAGAATAACCCACAAAGCATTCTCACAACTACTCAAGATTCTCACCAAAGACCATCCAGTCATTCCTAACACCACACAATATTTGGTGTTTATCAGCAAGGTTGCATTTTTTGTGATTTGCATAAACAAACCGCTACAGATGTTACCTAGCTTAGAGTTTCTAGAGATTTGAATATGTTGTGTTTATTTTTTATGGGTTATGTAGGCCTTTTTGCTAAACCTGTTTTCTAAACATTGCTTTCAGATCATGACGTTTTTCTTTGTTTCGTACCAGGTGGAGGACTTTAGCTCTACACGTAAAGGTAAGAATTAACATTTTGGCAGACACTACAATTATTTGAGTTCTGAGGGTTGTGATATAACCTGATATTTAGGACTGTAATGTATATTCAGAGTATTTTGGAGAAGAACAAGAGGCAGGCTGAAGAGCTTGTCCGCCTGAGAGCGCAGTTGGCACTACAATCAGGTAAAACATGACTGTTACGCTTTGTCCTCATAAAACACTTTGTCAGTGTTATATAATAGTGTTTAACTGCTTTTTTGTAGGTCCAGGTAATTCACCTTTGCTCAACATAGAGACAATGGGTGACGAGCTGCGCTCCGTGTCAAACCAGATGGCCACAGTGCTTGCTTGCATCCAAGCAAATAGTCTGGTAGGGGAGTTGTTATTCCCTAATGTTCAGGGTATTCAGCTCCCCCTGGTCAACCTGGAAGACCTGCAGCAGTTTGATTCCCAATTGCGACAGGACACGGACATTCAAGACAACCTGGTAAGCAGTTTCTTTTCATTCAAACATTTAACTTTAGATGTTAAATATTTCTAATCACTTTATATAACATAAACTGTCAAGTATAAAACCTTTAAATTCTTCTATCTGTAGGTTTGCGGTTTGTCTGTTAAGGCTGGTAAGGACCTAAAGTACACAGTGTGGCGAACGCTACCATGCATCTTCAAAAACGCTCTCGCAGTCTTGACCACCTGGACAGGATCTGGGAAGAAGACCAGCTTCAGGGACCTTTTTCTCAGGACTATTCTTCACAGTAAGTTATTTTGTACTTTGCTATTAGATTCTTGTTCATTTTATAAAGACTTCTCAATCATGTCAGACCATTTAAATACATTAACGGATTAATGTATTACAGGAGCAATACGAAGAATGCTGCCAACGGGGATTCCACTGACAAGGCTGTCCAGAACCAGGTACCTGAAAGGGGCAGCTGACCA
Source organism: Umbra pygmaea (assembly GCA_016801145.1). Classification (NCBI taxonomy): domain Eukaryota; kingdom Metazoa; phylum Chordata; class Actinopteri; order Esociformes; family Umbridae; genus Umbra; species Umbra pygmaea. The sequence goes on along the minus strand of JACXGM010025689.1, from coordinate 8,761 downwards.
TGCAGGTGGGAGGAGACGTTCCAGGGGTACAAGGGACCTGCCATTAATACGGATGATATGGCACCAGCACAACGCTTGGCACCTCTTGATACAGCCACTGCACCGCCCTCGACCACAAAGCACTACAGAAGCTGACCGAGGGCCCTCCATCCATAGCCACCTGACACTACGTACCTACATTGGACTTTTTTGACTCTCTCGTTTGTTTATATTGGTTAGAGTATTGTTTTTATTACTAGTGTTACCTGCATTGTTGGGGAAGACTGAAAGTAATCTGAACAAAATTGTTGGTATTGAATTAAATACATTTGCGCATGTATATTTTGTATGCTTGCTGTATAATGCACATGTTTTTTCAATTGCATCTTGCCCTTGCACTATTTTGAATAAAATAATAGGATTTAATTAAATGCATTGTCATTTGTGATATAAGTGAAATCTGATTATATTATTAATAATAAAAAGCTTAATATTGGGGTATTTTCGCTTTGCAAAAAAGCTCAGCGGCCGCGGTGGCAAAAAGCAGGCGTGCCGCCGGTGGCCCACTTGCGTGTTGCCTACTGGGTATTTATACTTTGTTCAATAGATTACATTGATAGTACAGCTAATTGTGTACCGATTATAATTAAACAATAAAATACCTTAACAGAATAATATGATTAGGTTACTATCTCTGTTTTGGAGAAAGTCACTTCAAACAGACATTCTCATCTTACACAAAAATTCTGCAATGCTTAGTTTGGGCAAATTCGAACACAAACGTCTATTGCGTTCGTGTTTACAAACGTGTTTCTCTCACTAAATTAGGGAAGGAGATGTAAACAATTGACATCTAATAAATATTACACATTCTTGACCTGCAATGTAAATGATGTTCTTATGGATATGTAGGAATATTTACTTTTCTATATTTGAATTGGCTGATCAACATCTAAGAAATAGCAGATTTTAGCTTGATAAATGTGACATTTGGCATAGTTCTTAAAAGTTCTCCTATCGGTACTCGTATCAGCAAGTACCCAAAAAAAGAAATGCTCTCTACTTGTACTCGTTCCATAAAAAGTGGTATCGGCCCATCCCTAGCCTTAAAGGTTCTTAACGGGGCTTAGTGCATGTACTGTATTTGTATTCAAGCAAGGGGAGATAAACAGACATACTTCATCCTGGCGCCAGGCCTGTTAATACTTGTTAATTATTACTGCTTGTTTTAGATCACTACTGGTGTGAAGCATGATATAAGGTCTATGGTTCAGATTCAGTGCTCTTAGTGGGCTGTGCCTTTGAGTGTGCGTGGTAAACCTGGATGTGCGTTTAATCCGCAGCTTGTCTGCAATATCTGGGGAATTCTGTTGAATCCTCATTGTTCCTTCTGGCATTTTTGGATGTTTGTAGTGTTGTGACTGGGTGTGGTGAGTTAGTTCTTGTTTATTTGGTTAGGACATTGATTTTGGCTATCCGATGGCTACAGTATGTGTAATGCAACATCCTGTCATAGTGCGTAGTGTTACATTCTTATGGTTTCAGTCGTGTCGGGTCAATTAGTGTATTGTAAGTCTCAAAGGTGTGGAGACTCGTGTTAAATAACCTTTATCGATTGGAATAAACTTATCTTCACTATGAATATATTTTAATGTCAGGAAGATAGTGAAGGCCTAGTTGTAAAATGCACGGCCCGCCACTGCCTGCCACAATGTGTTGTATAAAGTGTGTGCACTGTCAAACAGCATACTTGCTGCAGAGAAGATGCAACTTGCCTGGAATTGAACCCTGTCTGCCCGGTTGACAGACCTTAGTCATTTCTATCACACCATCAAGTCCATGTAAACTGTTCATGTTTTCGGTGGAGTTGAGTTTAACTGTTTAGACTGTGTAGGATTTTGTAAATTGAAAGGTATTTTAAATTAGTTTAGATGAGAAAATTATATTGTCGGACATAATGGCTAAAGCGCTACAAATAATATACACGTTGTACACTAGAGATTATCTTAAGGGAAATGCTTTGGTTGAATGTGCACCCTAGAGCCACCTGGCGGTCATTTGTTGTATTGTTTTCATTTAAAGTCTGCCACCGAAATTGAATTCACTCGGCTGAAGTGTGCCTCTGTATAACAAGGTACTGCCTGCCCCTTTTCCACATCTTTATCCGACAACATAAAAATATACTAAATTTAATGCTTTTATTTCAAAAGAATAGGGACAATTCATATTTCAATCATAAATTCAATCATAATTTCATCCAGACAAACTCAAATTAAGATGATGCACAGAGTAATAGCTTATGCAGAGGGTTACTTCACTACACAACCAGTATAGCTCTGAAAAAGTAGTTCAGAGCATCATTCTTTACATAGTCTTTATGACAGTTTCATTTCCCCAATACTATATTCTTAGAGGAGCACTTTGATGCAAGCAACTCAAACCTGTTCCATATTTGGTTATAACTAAACATATCTTCAAGGTGATAGGCTACTTATCAATTTCCTCATCTAAGCTTTGATGACAGACCTTTGACTAGCAACTTATTGATGGTAACTAATGAATATTAATAAGCGTCTAGTTGCACCACTATTTTTGTCAACGGCTTTCCTGTAAACCAATTCCCCGTCTTGCCCTATTGCTATGCATGCTAGTCTCAAAGTATGAATTCAAAGAGTGTATTCTGTAATAATGCATTTTACTTTATATCAAGGTTATGGTGGTATAATTACAATTTCTACAACATAAGCCTTTCTCAATATTATGAATAATACAATTACAATTATTCTCTAAAGATTGATACACAAATACAAGCAGACTTCAAAAGTATGCCACAGTAAGATATGTATTTATTTAACCATGTTAGTTGACTGTGAACAAGTTCTCATTTGTAGCTACAACCTGGGTAGGCCCCATTGACATTTTAAATTTAATTCATTTAGCAGACGCACTTATTCAGAGCATCTTACAGTAGTTACAGGGACTTTCACCCAGAGCAACTTGGGGTAAAGTGCCTTGCCCATGGATACAATGACATTTGGTATAGTCAGGAATTGAACCAGCAACTTTACAAGTCTGACTTGTACATAAACGGCAATGTACAATAAACAAGCAAAGCAATTAAAAACAATTAAAAAGCAAGAAGAAAGCATCACAATCATAAAACAAACAGACTCAGCAATAAAATGTTCTTCAAGTAAACGTCTAAAATGCTATGAGGGCACCAGTTCCTCCAATTTAAAAGTGACGGGCAAAATAATTAAAAGCTGTTCTACCCAATTCAGTGGAGATCTTAGGGATCTGTAATGATAGCCATCCCTGAGCTTGGGTCTGGTAGCCTGTTAATCTAACAGTTAAAATTGAATTAATTAAAGGTGGTAGTTTGTGCAAAACAGCTTTATAAACAAAAAAGTGCAAAATGTATTTCTATACAACATTTTAAAGACAGCCATTTCACTTTCTGATAAAGGATGCAGTGTACTGAACCTAGCCGATAATAAAATGAATGGTACTATAATACACAGCATTAAGAGGTGTTGACGCACGAGCAGAGCCTGCATATATATGGTGTCTACATAGTCAATGACGGGCAGAAAATGTTTCAACAATTTGTTTTCTATTATTTAGTGTCAAACAACACTTAAATTCTTAGTTTTTATCAAACTCACCAACAAGCATTTTAAAGGAGAGATTATCATCAATCCAGATGTCCAATTATCTATAAGCATGGACACGTAAAATGGGGGCACCAGCCAATTTACAAATACATATACCTATATATAGCTGAACCAATATTATTAATATAAATGGTAAATAGAACCAGACCTAGAATCAATCTCTGAGGATCCCCTTTCATTATGTCCAGAAGATTTTACTCCATCAGTAGATACACATTGTGTTCTAACTGATAAATCATTTTCAAACTATCTACAGACAACCAGGTCTAGTCTAATGTATGACAGCCCCTTAGTAATGGGTGATAAACGGTGTCAGAAGCCTTTGATAAATCAATAAAGAAAGCCGAACAATGCTTCCTTTCATCCATACCACTTAGAGTCGTTGCTGAGCTTCAACAAAGCAGTTTCCGTACTGTGCATAGATCTAAACCCAGACTGAAAATTATGAGATATTGGATGTACTGAGATAGGTATTTAACTGATAATGCACAATTCTCTCTAAGAGCTAAGAAATAAATGTTAACTTGGAGATTGGTCTAAAATTGTTAAGGTTTCTTTAGCAAATGGTGAACTACAGCATGTTGAAATCTAGCAGATACAATTCCATTTGCTAGAGAACTATTAATAATAGTAGTTACAGCTGGGCTCAATGTTTCAACAACTTCCTTAAAAAGATGAGTAGGGATGACATTTTGCCTTAGAAACAATATCAACCAGCTGAGCAGGTAGTTCTCCAAGAGATGAAAATTCATCCAGTTTCAGTAATTTTTTAGTCACAAATAAGAAATCCAGTGAGTTTGTAATGAAAAAGTCATTTAAATTTAAAGATTCATTAGATTCTGTCCTCGCATTTCTTAAGGCCATTCTCAAAGTCAGCGCCTCAGCTTTTTCATTATTTGGAGATGAAATCTGAAATAGAACAGAGATTTAGCGGGTTTACTAACCTTAACTTTGCGTGTGTCTTTGAAGAAGACCAACAGGATGAAATTACTGTAATTATGTCATTACACAAAAAAATTAACTGTGCGTCCTTACAAAAATTGCGCCAAGCTCCTCGGTTGACACATCGAGAGCGGCGCAGAATTTTCAAGTGAGCACAAAAGTTATATGTCCACAGGAAGACGATATGTTGAATTCAGTTCATGCAGATCCAGAGATGAGTAGAAGATAGCCGTACTTGTACACATGATATCTGAGAGCTGAAACAGCAACATAAAAAGACTAAGTAGAATATGACGGTTGTAACATAGGCCTACCAGAGCAGCGAGCAGAAAGGACAGCATCTTCTGTAGCACCAGTGCCACCATAAACCAGGTCTATGTCCTAACACACGCCTGAGAAGCCAATGTTGTAATAGATGGCAGCCAGGTAATTCGAGTGATACCCACAACTAACTGTTGATCCTCCAAGCAATAGCATTTGTAGCATCCTAACCTGCGGCAGGACCGTCCAAGCACAGAGCCAAGTGCAATCTCTTCCGTGGCGAAGAATATGTAAAAATTGATAAAGTGTATGCAGGTAGTTCAGGTGATCCCCGCGATTACATCTGATCATCCAGCTGAGATGGCCGATCCAGTATTTCACTCACAAGCCTATCTCTTCCGCGGCTAACCGATGTTGACGTGGATGAAGTTTTGGTAGGTGTTTCTGGCAATCCCTGCCATTACAGCTGATCATGGCTTAAATTAGCTACATTTAGCTAAAATACTCTGCCATATAGCGTCATATAGAAAAATGTGCTAACAAAATCAAACTGACCTAATTTAATTATTTACAAGTTAACAAGTATATTATATATCACCGATACTCAAGTGATTGTTTGACATTTCCCACAAAACGCCCATAGCGCTGACGAGTTATAGGCTGGAGAGCGTCACGATCAGACCGAATGCGAATTTAGTCTGAAATTTGCTTCTATCACGTCTACTTGGACGTTTGAACATTTGAATCCACTCGCGTGTCCAAAGTGAATAGGACGCGCAAATAAAGCGAGTGTTTGAAGCTAAATAGATGCGCGTTTGAGGCTGAATTTAAGTGTTCGGAGGGGAGAGAGGCACCTTCTCAGTTTTCCCCAATGAGACATAGACATATCACCATAGGCCTACTCTTAAAACTATGAATAAGGGACAGCACAATTCATGTGTTAATATTGCTCTAACACATTCTGTGCCCTATCTTGCACCCGGCGCAATGCAGTGCAAAGTCTGAACGTAACTGTCTTTGCTAGTTTAATACTGACGCAGTTGTCAATTTCCCACCAGGCGCTCGGGTTGTTTAAATAGCAAATGCACCTGTGCCCATATTTGCGCCCATGGAAGTGCTGGTCTAACAGGGAGGTGTGTTCTGGATAATTCTTGACGTATTGCTATCTTGGAACCAGCTCCCAGAGGAGATCAGATGTGCTCCAACAGTAGTCACCTTTAAATCCAAACTCAAAACACATCTGTTTAGCTACGCATTTACTGAATGAACTCTGTGCTAAGTTCGAACCGATTGCACTATATTTTATATGGTTCGTTCAGTCTCTTTTATTTCTTAAACTGTACTATTTTTCTAACTGTTTCACTTTTATTTTAATTGCTTTAATTTTAACCGTTTTAAATGTTTATGTTTTCCTGGTCTAAAGTCAATGGTGCAGCACGTCATAGTTATTTTAACAGCAAATTAGTCAGATGCACCTATGGCATAGGCACAGCGCGTGCCCACTATGCTTGTTGTACACACACAGGGAAGCGCAGCAGCACACAAACATGCAAAAGATTACAAATTAAAATATTACGGTGCAAATCCGTAGAACCAGACCTAGCGCTTCATGCCATGGGCTTAGATTGTAAAAATAGAACCCTGTGTGTCAGCATTGTAAAAAGCATTGTAAAAAGTCCAAAGTAAAAGTACAAGGCTGGGTTCATCCGTTTTGGGAAGTTTTTTATTAAAACAGATGACCAGGTGAAGGAGATCCTTTACTTGACTCTTTGTTTTCAATTATTTGATGACTGTTTAAGTGTGAACTCCCCTTAACTGGTCATTTTGGTGTTAAGTGGTAGTGCTGGGAAGAGGACACATCCAGGTTGTCAATGCCGACTTCTAAATTCATAACAGCATGGCTCTATCAATTATACTGTTACAGTATTTCTGAATTGCTAAAACACATTTTTTGAATTTTTCTCTCGCTTTCTCAAATCCTTAAACACAAACCACCAAACTTAAGCTACACTGTCAAAACCTTTGACTTGTCTTGCTATATCAAACCATTGCTTCAGAACTATGTTATCTTCACCCAAAACCAAACACTGTTTTCAGATAACACACACATCCAGCTAATGCATAAACACTACACAGCAGTCATTACACACAGCAGTCATTACAGAGATAAATGCAAAACACTGCAGGCAGAGCAGGGGAGAAATTATAGTTATTATGAAGTACTTGCACAATCCTGCACACATAAATATAGTCACAAACAAAATATGCAGCAGATCGATTACAAGCAATGTGTTGGAATCATTGTACCTCAGCATCATGCCTCTGTGCACGGTCAGGCCACAGGACCTCATCAACGTCACTGGCAATCCTGTTCCTTGATAAACAACGGGGAAAGAATCCTTTAGCATGCCGAATCCAAACTTGAATCGCTTCCACTCCAATGTTGTCACATGCTGTATCCATTGGCTGAATGAGATTGTCCTGTGCATAAGGATTTTTGTCGTAGACCTTCCTTCTCCATGCAGAAAAAAATGATTCAATGGGATTAAGGAAGGGCGAGTATGGTGGGAGGCACACATTTCAGGACCACGGTGAAAGTTCACATTGTCCCAGATGACCACATACATGGGATGCTCTGCCTGTTCATCACCTCTCTGTTTACGTCTCAGTAGTGGTTCCTGTAGAGCATACAGAAACCTCATAAGATGGGCAGTGTTGTAAGGCCCTACAGTCACATGGTGTTGAATAACCCTGTAGCTGCTGATGAAGCACATATGGTTACGTTGCCACCACGCTTCCCTGGCAACTCTACAATGTCACGTTGACCAATAATGTTGCGGCCTTTCCTTCTCTTGGTGAGATTGAAGACAGTTTCCACCGGCATGTGGCAGTCTATAAATTCTAGCAAGTAAATCCTCTTGTTAGAATTATACAGACAGGCCTAAAGCATTGAAATGTCACCAAATATGTACAATAAATAAAATATTACAGTATTTCTGAATTGCTAAAACACATTTTTTGAATTTTTCTCTCGCTTTCTCAAATCCTTAAACACAAACCACCAAACTTAAGCTACACTGTCAAAACCTTTGACTTGTCTTGCTATATCAAACCATTGCTTCAGAACTATGTTATCTTCACCCAAAACCAAACAGTTTTCAGATAACACACACATCCAGCTAATGCATAAACACTACACAGCAGTCATTACACACTACAGAGATAAATGCAAAACACTGCACTCAGGGCAGAGAGGGGCAAAAAATTATTTTTATTATGAAGTACTTGCACAATCCTGCATACATATAAATGAAGTCAAACAAAACATGCAGCAGATCGATTACAAGCAATGTGTTGGAATCATTTTGCCTCAGCATTATGCCTCTGGGCACAGTCAGGCCACAGGATATCATCAACGTCACTGGCAATCCTGTCCCTTGCTAAACAACGGGGAAAGAATCCTTTAGCATGCCGAATCCAAACTTGAATCGCTTCCACTCCAATGTTGTCACATGCTGTATCCATTGGCTGAATGAGATTGTCCTGTGCATAAGGATTTTTGTCGTAGACCTTCCTTCTCCATGCAGAAAAAAATGATTCAATGGGATTAAGGAAGGGCGGGTATTGTGGGAGGCACACATTTCAGGACCACGGTGAAAGTTCACATTGTCCCAGATGACCACATACATGGGATTAGGGCTGCACAATTATGCGTATCGCGATTAGCTATTCACTCCAAAGCCCGTTCGCATGGCAACAGTATAATGCCCGCAACACAAACTTGGATAATTCATTTCAACCTAATAGCGCTAGTTTTAATTCATTGCAATAAACATTGTGAATTCATTGTAAACCTAGTGAATTGTAACCAAATGCAATTGTATTGTGTGTGAAGAAATAATAAG
>JACXGM010025688.1:0-15195 GCA_016801145.1 Umbra pygmaea | reverse complement strand
TTCAGTAGTCTGATGTGAGCGCTAAGCAGAGCAGCGTAGACTCGCGTAACTTGATCCAAGTCGCGTATCTCCAGTTCTTCCAGGGCCATAACCTGTGAGAGAGACAGATAGAGAGACAAGAGCAGAGATAGGGAGATGTGAGTCATGATGACGTTAGAATAAATATAAATGCACTGTTAGCGCTGAGAGGATTTGAAGACTCAGAAGAACAAGCTAGCCATCATGTTCTGTCCTGCTTGTCAAGTGGCTCGAGAGGAAGTTGAAACATTGATGATGACTCCATGGGAGTACCTTGTGTCACACTATGAGTTCATGATAGTGTTTGCTTCGTTCCAGCGAAACATTCTCTTCTACTCTAACATGGATCATGGCCAGCTCAAAAACCTATACAGCCAACTTGTGTCCTTCTTGCCTGCTAGGATAGTCATGATGGACATCTTAATGTCAGTTTACAGCAAAAAAGGACTCGGTAAAGATGTACAATGCGATTCTCTGGATGCACCTTGTGAGTTGTCTAGAGCTATAACACTTGCGATAGGCAACCGTGTCCCGGAGCAGTTTGTGCACAAGTGCATCTCAAGCTGCAACTGGAAGGGATATGAGGATATGGTGCTCATGGCGTTCGCCTCGGCCGAGACCATTTGCAGCGGAGCACTCAAGTACATGGCAATCATCAAGGAGAGCATGCGGGATAGATCATCCCTACACACCATCACCTCGCTAGTGGTTACGGGGTGGAGGGTGAAACTCTCGGGCTCCAAGTGCACGTGCGGCACCTGGCCCCAGGCTCTGGACCTGATCTCGTGCTTCGTACCCGACACAGAGACTACGTTAGCGATACAGAATGTGGCTTGTATCGCCGCTTACATTTGTACCCTTTTAGACCTGAGGCCCCCTCCGAACGAACCTCTCCGTAGCGAAACGCACAGACCCTTAGATTATAGATACATGTTTAGCGACCTTCTGGTGTCGGGCTTAGAGTTGGGTGAGAATGTGACAACTCACCACTAGCTTGCCTCCTGCCAACTCCACAGCACAGCACATCCTGGCACAGGACCTGGAGCCTCCTCCAAACGTCGGGTCGAGACACAGGTACGCTCTGACCACGGACGCACGGCTCATGTATTCCAGGGTTACGCTGTTATTCGACAGGAACTTGTTTATCACCGAGGGCTCAAACGGAGTGGTCTTGTCAGTCTTGGTGTCGGTGGACGACATGCTGCTGCTAACCGTGACTTCGCTCTCGAATCCCTTTGGCGTCACCATGTTCATCAGCTCCTTCAGATGGTTGTCTACAGATATATGTTGGGGACAGTACACGCCGAGGCAGAAGCACGTGAGCCCCGGCTCCCTCTCATGATACCTACACTTGAAGCTCTGTGACACTACGTGGTAAGCGGGCTCCCCGTCGTCCCCGCAGATATCCGCTACTTTGTTCAACCACGGGGGTGTTGTTGACATGACTGGTTATATTGACTTGCTTTCTCCCTCTGAACGCGATGTTCGGTAGCACAGCGAGTAGCACCTTAGAATTAACAAAGCCCACTTCGTCCACCAGGATGAGATCGGCACTCTGCCCTCTGCTAGCCTGGGAAGACACAAGACAGAAAGGTGTGGTTTGAGATTAACGTAGATTGTGATCATCTCATAATACATATTTACACCGATCATTACATGTGTCATATTCTCAAGACAGTGAGACAAGAAGAAGGTAAAATCTTAGAAAGTAAATTGAGAACAGAAAGACAAAGACAGTAGCAGAGCTCGAAAGTGAGCGGACCCAACATGAATCATCTTCACACTGCGTTAATAGAGGATCCCCAATGTGTGAGCTACTGTGTTGAGAACGAATGCTCTTTCAGAGACCACATTCAGGGGTACGTGTGCCGGGCGCACTACAGCAAGCACATGTGCTCAGGTTCCTCTTGCTCCCTGATACAAACTATGGTCAAGCGGACCCGCTATCAGACAGGCTCAGCAGAGTCTTCGTGCCCCGTGGCGGCTCTGCTCATCTTTCACAAACCTCAGGTGGAGTTCAGAGGTCCGTATGAGATGCCCGATAGAGGGTCTTCTATCGAAATGGGCTACGGTGCAATAGGATACGAACCGGGGTCCAGTCTCAACTGCTCGAATGTGGACAGAAACCATCTCATAATGAAAGACAGCCTGTCTGTCATGATCGCCCTGTTCTCAACCATGCTAACTAAAGACTTTTGTCACCAATATGAGATAGTTGACAGAAATCACGGGGTGAACACGTTGTCAAGTACCCAGTTGTTCTCCTGGATGGCTAAAATATTCAAGCTGACCCAGGCAATACAGTTTACTATCAAGCCCGAGCTGCCCTGCTCCACAGAGATGTCCTCGGTTATAAAGGACGCCGTGTTGAAGAGCGCTGTGGCCATATCGACGCTGTTCAACTCTTGCAATGACAAGATCAACCGCTTCATGAAGTAAGTGACATGCAAGTACAACGATAAACACACCAAGAGAGCTGACTTTTACACCATGGTTGTCATGCTGGCGCTATGTCTGTTCCCATATTTAAAGCATTGTGTACTGGGAGACCTATTTAACAACAGGACTTTGGTGCTTATGTGCTTTGACAAGACTCGCACCAGACACAACCAGTGGTCTACACTCTCCACGCATATCCACCTGCATGTGAACCAGCCCGAGTTTGTAAAGAGGGTGCTTTCCAAAAGCAATTTCATCAGCTCCCTGCCTGTTGTGGTCAACGTTACCTTGGAAAAGTACATTGCTGACGCTAGCTACTCTGAGAACCAAAGTGTCATGTCTCACTGCCAGACTCTACAAGAACACTGCCAGCAGCTCGAGTCATCCAGAGTTAAAAATCCCAGTGAAATTCAACCGGACTCTTTGCCACCCCGAAAGAAGAAAGCGAATAGGCCACTCATGGGAAAAAGAAAGTCACCTTGCTCTACGGGGTTCTACGAAACGCACGAGACAAGACTGGAAGAGAAAGTGATACGTTTACAGGACTCGTGGCCATAACAAGGGCCACATCGGCCTTTGCTCTGTGTAATACATTGATCATGCTTCGGTGTAATACGTTGACTATGCTGTGGTGTTCATATCGGTGTAAAATGCATGTATTACTCTGTATGACTGTAAAATAAAATGTTTCACACCCATGACAGCATGTATTGTTGGTTGATTCATTCATATGAAGACACCTAGAACAAGCAATGAAGACAAGGGCTTGAGTCATGGGTCCATTTTTATTCAGCATACTTTATTCAGACGTTGGTCACACATATCACAGACGACAAACAAAAACAAGACATCACTCAGTGGCTCTTGGCTCAATCAGAGTTGTTCATGGTATACATATAATTATTGGGATTGTTCATGTCTTTGAATCAATGTTTTCCCAGACTGTTTGCTCTTCTTTTGCATGCAGACAGGCCTTTTCCACTTGATTGTACCCGTAGACTTATACTGCTACTTAGAACGCACCTTCTGCCAAGTTTGCCTCTTTTCCGTGTACTCGCTGAGTAGTTTGTGATAACTGGCAGCAGAGTCTTTTGCACGCTCAGCATTGTGTTTTTCCAGAGCCTCGCGTTTCCACTGTAGGTTGACTATGCTGGTTATTGGAGCTACACCAAACTGCACAAGTGAGTCGTAAGAGTGCTCGGTGCCAGCTCTGATGACTCTATCGACAAAGTCTCTCTTGAACGCTATCCCGCAGTGCAAGCAGTTCCAAAATTTGTGAAAAGGGAATGTACGCAGAGGCTGCTGCTGCTCCTGTAGACCGGGCATCTGAGAGCTCAGGTGCTCGGGACACTCTGAAGCCAACATGATCTTGGTCAAACACGTAGATTCCATCGCAGGCAATGTCCTCCGGTGAGTCTCCCATTCTTACGTGTCCATGATTCAGCTGTCGAAGTGTACAATAGGCAGTGATGTGGGAAAATAACCATAGGAGGGAAGCTATCTTTATATTATATGCAGTAGGTTGTACTGTTTTGTTCAACTGTATCTCAACCCCCTTGTCCAGCAGTAAGGCTATCATAGAGACTCTCTTGGATGCAGTTATGGTCTTCACCAGACTTGATGCGGTCTCTGTAGGAAAGCCTGATGCTATCAAGTGCTTGAATAACACAATTCTCTCAGCTATAAAGTTGTACCTCCGCTTGTATCTACGTACGGGGCCTATCATCGCCATGCACATACAGGACAGCAGCTTGTCGTTGGTGCCAGTCGAGGCTGTGGATCTTAAGTTCATTCTCAACTCTTCAACTTTCAGCTGAGCCCGGCACCTGTCCCGCTCCGCATCGAGATACGGCTCCGACAGGATCTGGGCTCTCTGGCGGCTCCTATTCAGCGAGCCGTAAAATTGGTAGAGGCAACGCAATGGGTAGGTGCTCAGATACCTGGGTGCCTCTAGCTCCTCCAATGTGCAGCTGTGTGATTTAAGTTGGTGGAATATTTCTTTACCCAATGTCTTCTGCTTGGTTATCTCGTCGCGTATTTTGAGCGACTCCAACTGCTTGAGGAACTTGATGGGTTTCAGGCTTTCACCTGTGCCACAATCATCCTTGCTCACATCGGTCATGAACACGCTACCACAAGGTCCGGCTCTCACCATTTCGCTGTTGTCGTCTATGTGGAGGTCGCACAAGTCCTCCATGTCAGCGTGTGTGTCTTTTTGCACAAACATGAATTGCTCATGCCTCAGCGTGAAGTGGAAGCCCGAAATCTTTCTCCTCACTTCTTCCCAAGTGTCGACTGTGATTTCCGCTTCAAAGTAACACTCGGGGCACTCCTTGGTATCCATAGCCAGGTGTGGTAACATGGGGTACCGGAGCATGAGCGAAAAGAAGTCCTGCAGGGCATCCAAGGTGTTCACAGACTCTTCGTAAGAGCATGTGATGAAATCTCTGCTCAGCACTGCGTAGACACCGACAGCTTCGGACAGAGCCAGCGGTTGATTTGGGTTTCTGACTATGGACTCTCCATTCTCTATGCCTCGTGTTGTGAGCCACACTGTGTATTCATTCACCTGTTTGATACAAGGTTCTTCGGGTGTCGAGCACGATTGCTTGGGCTCCTCAAATGAGTTTACGAATGTCTGCAGTTCTGGGTCCAGCTCTCGCAGTAACCTTGCTCTGCACGCAAAATCGTACAGGTCCAACACTCTAAGTGTCATCATCTGGCCTTTGCGAGGCTCGACCCCAGAGCCTCTAGCGCTCCAGGTGCTAACGCATCTGCGATCTGTCTCTGACCTTCCCACTCTGCCAGACACACCATGAGCCCTATCCATCTGGGGTCTCGTGAACACGCTGGATGTTGCACATCACTTCTCTTGGAAACAGAGGGCCAACGTGTCATTAGTTGATCAAATGCCGATATGCCGGTTTCGGCGATAAACTTATCGGGCATGGCATAGTGCGCGGCAAGCTTGTCATGACCTGTCCAAGGTAAGTAGGCCTCTCTCTCTAGGCTGTGCGGCAACTCCCTGAACAGGTACGCCAGGGCGCCCGCTCTCTTTCTACGGCCGGTGGTCACGACGATGTAGCGGCTGATCTCACGAGCGAGTTTCAGCATCTCCTCTCTCCCCTCGCGCACCACAATCACAATATTCGTGTGACTAGGATACCAATCTGGGGAGAGTCTGTCGGCTAGTGCAAGCGTTCCAATGACCAGGTTAAGAACCCTGTCCCCCGCAGCGTCTGACAAGCCGTGTACAAACACCGGCCTCAGTCCGCACCCGTAAACATGCACGGTGCAAACGTCGTACACCAGTGAGAGGAACCTGTGTGGTTTGTAAAACTTGACCAGCCTACCGTCATCGTCCAAGCTCACCCTGTGTCTAGAGTCCTCATTGGGAGCTTCCGCCTCCGTGAAATCCTGCCTTCCCGACTCCCATCTATACTTAAGCTCAGACACCTTTGAGCAAAATGAACCCGGGTCCCTCTTTGACCATGGCAAGGGTCTCCTCCAGGTTTCGGGGCCTCGAATCCCCTTTGATAAGCAGCTCAGCTTGCAAAACTCTCTCAGGGAATGGTTGCAATGAATGTGCACCTCCTGGCAGTCACTCTCCTCAACTTTCACATCATCCAGTGGAGTCTTGATGATAGCGTGCACTCCTGGCTCCCCTTGCATCGCAGACACCTTCAAGGTCCCTGAGTTTGAATGTAACACCAGGTTGCCAGCGGAGTTGACGCGAATGATCCCATTAGACTTGGCGAGCAGAACATTCACGTCCTCTCTATTGCCACACGATTCTTTGCAGGAGACGAGGTACCCCGTGCTAAGTGTTTTCAGAATGTCTAAACCCGGAGGTAAAGTGTGAGTCCAACTTTCTGTCACAGAGTCCGCTTCTGGCGTGAATACGGTCACTGTACGCGATCTGAAAGGTCCCGTGGCACCCGCAAACCAGGCAAGCGCCCGCTGCAGGTAATTGTAAACCCCACGTCTTAGGCATTTTATCTCAAGCTATTCGTGTACCTCGCCCCAGAGCATTCTACACGCTAGAGCCACGACAAACTCAAAAGCTGAGCACACCTCGTGGTGGACAATCAGACACTTGTGAGACACAATGGTGTCATCGCTGCGGGGAACTCCATCGTGACAGAGGGACGCGCACCACTCTCCGGGTTCGACTATCACAATCAGGTTTGCGATTGGCACCAGAGCGTCGCATTTGAATGTGGTCAGTCCTTTGTTCACCACCTTAAAAAATGCCTCTGGTCCACACCTCTTCCCTAGGACACGTTAGCACACGGGAGCATAAGGAGTCGAAGCCTCTCCATGCGTCAGGGTCTCGGATTCGAGCAGTCCTGGAGTCAATCTCCACACATCCGAGCACGGCGAGTTTGTCTATCAGTCGATTGCCTCAAGAGCTCTTTAGCCCCGAAGAGAAACTGGCAGGAGGAGTGACACACGGCCACTTCACTGTAGCAATGTTAGAGCCCCGGGCCCCGATTGCGGTCAGACTTTCAGAGACAGGGTATTCCAGCTCCCAGTCTTGCTCTTGAGATGCCTCAATGGGGGCCTTTTTAAACATCCACCGGGCACCTATCAGTTTGTAAAAGACCTTTTGTTCACCTCGTACCCCTCTAAGGGATCCCGGCCTCTGCTGCGCATGAACATCTTGTCGATTACAACAACCTTATTTTTACACTTGATGCGTTCTCGTGGGTCTATCGGATCGGGACCGGGCCACTCAGGATCCTCGTTTGTCAACACGTCCGTTCTGTACAGCGAGCTGCTCTCTACGACTACTGCCACCGACTCCAGCTTCTGCACCAAGGGCCCCTTGTGCTTCAGGTATAAAAGTGGGGATTCTGATACAAACGCTATAGTGTAACCGTCTACAACCGTCATGCCCGGGTGGCGGTTGACATCATCATAGGTCTTGCTCGCTAGCCTCATGAATGTCCAATCACCCAGACTGGTCCTGACCTTACTCGGGGAACACTCTACCTTCTCAAACTCGAACACGGGACCGAGCGTCCTAGAGTAGGCTTGTAAGAGGAGCTCTGCTTCGTCTCCGCGAGGTAACAGCTCATAACATTCGCAGAGCTCAAGGGACTGTATGGGATCAGGTTTGCAACACCTCGACAACAGAGGTGCTAGCCTGTGATCCTGTGCACACAAGAAGGCCCCGATCGTGTTTGTCCTCAGCCTCCGAGAGTGGAACGGCGCGTACGTGCCCCTCGTCCACACTGATGCACCTCTGTGTCTACTGAGGGTGATCAACTTGCACACGGGAAAGCAGTTGACCCTACAGCTCTCCGCCAAATGGCTCAGGAGAGCGTAGACGGGTGATAGCTCGCCCCTGCCATGCAGGGCAAACTCGTAGTCAGGCATCACGTCTCCGACGTTCATATCAGGCACACAGGGGTGAACGGATCTGTAGAACCAAGTCAGACAGGCGCTCACGTCAAAGTTCTTTTTGGCACCTTGTGTGACAGTGACCCTGGCACAGTGCCCCAGGAGCACGGCCTCGTCTAAGCACGCCTCATAAACTGAGCCACATTTACCTCGGGACCTGTCGGCCCTGACCATTGAGTACTGATTGGGGCAAGATTTGATTGTGAGGTTGAGATTGTACTCTGAAAGAGGGTATGAGAGCATGTGTTGTTCACTCTCCTCCAATTCGGTTTCTCTCGCTATCTCAATAGAAGGGAAGAACTCTCCATCTCCTATGGTGGAGGGAGCCACAGAGGAGCCCAGCTTTAGCCTTCGCAAACCAAGCCAGGATCTTTTGTACAGAGGCTCCCTACATCGAGGGTCTCTGAGCACTGGGTTGTCAACCGCCACGTCGAAAAAGCCCTGCTACATTTTTCTGCGATAGGTCTTGAAGACACGTTTGAGTTTCTGTTCCTCGTAGCCTCTCGCATTCTCGCTACATATGGCCTGCTCCATCCTGGACATCTCTACGAATATGCCCTCCTCGGCAACAGCTCCCAAATAATTTTTTGTCTTTGCAGCCTTGGGGGAGTAATTGAGTTGAAAGAAGCAGTCGCTGTAGTTGAGCAACGGCGTAGGCAGGGCGCAGAGTCCTTTGTCCGGTACAATGACAGACAAGTCATCCGTAAGCATAGTGGGTACCCCTGACCAGCGGGGTTCTGGTAGAACTCCGTTTGTGTTTGGGATCTTCAACACAGCTCTGCTGTATCCCTGCTTGGAGTGAAAAATGCCACAAGCTCTCAATATTTTCAAGTTAACCAGCCCCAGTGTCCGTATCCCGATCGTGATCCTCTTGAAACAACTTTGGCCATGCCCAAACATTACCAAATGTCCCGTTCTCTGTTCGACCCTCGGAAACACGTAGATGTCTCTATCTATGTCTGTTATAACTTGATCTTCATAGTCTGTATCATCCTCAGATTCACAATCAGAGCTAAATCCCTCAATGTCTTCCTCGTGGCTTTCTCCCCTAATGGGCTCACTCTTACTTTCTTCAGCCTCTCCCTCGCTCAAGTCCACACCTTCCTCCCTGTTGGTGTCCTCTTCGCCCTCAACGCCATCTAAACCATCTCGGATTTGTAATATCTCAATTTCAAGGACCTCTCTCATTACCTTCTCTCCACCCGAAAGCTTCAAGCCCAAGAGCCCTGAGTGTACTCTCAGGTTGGAGGCTACGAGCTTTCTGAGTTCTGATAAAATCAAATGGGATTTCACCGTCAGCCTGATACAGCTCTTTTCCGAGGCCACAAAGGATTGTTTCAGACACAGGTATGACAATAGCAGAACCTGAGCCTCTCTCAGGTTCAGAGCTGATGTGAACGAAAGCTGCATGGGGCTGCAAGTGCGCTCTGATTCATCAACACTTAGCTGCCTGAAAACATTGAATGCGTACATGATAGCGACACACCCTGCAAAGCGTAACACGTACGGAGCGACAATGTCCATTGACACTGGCAGAAGGCATACCGATTGATTGAAGAGGTGACCGCTCGACCTGAACCCTCTCGGTAGGACCCTGTGATACTCTGAGCTCCTGAGGACACGCAGCATCGGCACTTCGCCCGCGTAACGCTCTTTCCGTAGGTGCACGTCTTTGTCATCTTCGTTTAGGTTGCAAGATATCACGACGGGAGGTACGGCTGGAAAACCACTTTTGACTTTAAACAGAGAGTACCCACACATGAACCATTCTGTTACATACCCACTCAGAGCCGATGAGCTACTACTCCTCGTGTCCCGGAGTCCCATTGTCACGCCAACACTCTTCTTAGGTACAATCACCACAGCGTCTCTCAATATGTGTCTCAAGATCAACACGTCCTTGTTATCGGCAAGAATAGAGAACCCCGCTGGGAGTCTGGTCATGTCTCTGAGACATGCCAAGCCCTCACGATCACAGCAGTTGGGTGCACTTGAGTGATTATTCGCTTGAGGCTCAGGTTTAATCTCACGCGGGGTGCAGATGTCTCGAAGCATCGAGCCTGGCTCTTAAGGGTCCAGGTCTCTCAGGTCTAAACCTTTCCCTCCATCAGGCAGAACACATTTCAGTTTAAACTCCATTCCCAACTTGTGGTCCCCTATAGCCAGAGCGCACAGCGTGCGGACAATCTCCTCTCGGCAGCTTTCGTCAAAGATCAGACAGATGTCAGTCTTCCACGAGGCTACCAAGCTGTAAAGAGATAGACCGTCAGTTGTGTAGATGTAACCCTTGTGCACCTTCAGGCCTCGAATGTCACGCTCCTTGACCGTGTATTACGTCTGCCAGTTTGAACACAACAAGCCCGCAAAGGTATCGTGTGAGTCTGAGCGTCGACAGATGACCAGCGCCAGCGAATGCTGAGCTCGTGCTCTGCCACGGTGTAGCCTAAAAGCCACGTCCGGGAACACGGATAGGGTCCGCTCGAAGACCCCAAATGTGCTATCCCTGACGGAACGTTTCCTTGGGAGAGGTGGGTCTGTTAAATTCTCGATTTGCACCACGCGACCCCCTCCGTCAACCGTCGTGAACGTACCCTCTCCGGTCTGTATCCTATACACTTTATTGGATATCCTGAGAGGTGACAGAGAAAGACACCGCTTCAGTTCGCTCTGATACATGACCCGGCACCTCACCATGAACCTCAACACCCATTTTGGATCCAATTGGGCAAATACATCACTGCGGCTGCCAAATAGGTGCGAGCGTTCATCATCCGTGAGCTGGAGCCTTCTCCATCTGAGGCAAGTGTAGATGTAGAAGATGTACTTATCACACATGCAAACGAGAGACCCAGCGCTACACCTGTTGGACCTCATGGCAAAGTGAGGTTTGTGTCCCTGAGAAACGGGCACATTTGCATCAATGCGATGGTCTGCCCGAAAGATCCCCTCTCGCTCTGGAAGCGAGATGTCACATTTGATCATTCTCTCCCCTTGGGGGACACCCTAATCAGAGTGGTTACAGATATATTCTCAAAATATGAGAAACTCATCAATGACAATGCAATGTCCTTTGCAAACGAAGGCTCAGCTCGGGCCTCCGGTCCCTTCAGGGGAACACTGTGAAATTAACGGAACGAGGCTCCTTTGACAGTGAATATGAGAGCGAGAGTGATCATGAGTCCCATGACATCAGCATGAGTTCAGAATACTCCTTCAATGATACACCTCAGAACCCGCTTAGAGTCATACGATTTGAGAATAGCGACAGTGAAGAGAGTATGTCAATATGTTTCTCTGACCTGGACTGTAATGCAGATTACTCTGCCTACCACCAAAAGGACTACGGCACTCCCCAGACTGACCAGAGATGCCTTCATTCATGGAAAGTTACACAGTGGACCACCGGAGACCTAGATAGAGAAGAATTGCCTGGAGGAGTGCACGGGGGCCGATTAACCCGCTCGAAGCACAGATGCATGCGATGTGAGGCCTACGATGCTCACTGTAAGTCTGCGTCCGAGAACTATAGACGGACCCTGACCAACTACACCAAGACAGTTCATGAGCTCATGATAGGTTTCAAGAAGGTCCTAGAGAGGTACCCCGAGCTTAGGTTTGACTCAAGTGACCATCATCTCAGCTACATGGTACAGGCTGCACAAGGGCACAACAACATGGTGCAGGAGATACTTCGCTTGGCTGCAAAGAGACAGGTGCGCGAGGCTCTTAAACAAGAGCCTGAAGAGGAAGAGGCTAAGTGTGACCACGCCATTGCTTCGGTTCACGAAGCCCTTAAAATGTGCTTCACCGACAGCGAGGCACTCAGGATGTTACTCCAGCTCTACACCAATCTGTACCTTAGATACATACAAGTGTGGAGAGAGATGTGTTCCAAGGTATCACGGGACATCACTGTGATGGAGTTTATGCACCTGACTCAGGACAGGGCAGGTGTAAGCCACGGGGAGCCTTGGTCTGAAGCGAAAGCCTATGTGGCTCGCATGCTAGATAAGGTGGGCTCTATCACCCCCAGGGCCATAGGAGACACTTGCGCCCGTGTGCTAAGAAATATAGATTTCAAACTCTCGGCAACGGGTGATGCGGCAGAGTGTGTAGCTACTAATCTAGCACTTATACCACAGATGGTGCTTCTACACCATGGACTCGGATTGTGATTACCTGCTATACGGCAAACTAAATGATAACTCAGAAGAGCACGGGGTCGAGAACGAGTCGTGTCTACACTGTTCCGATTGCCAGATTCAGGAAAAGGCAATATGTTGCAGCGGTATACATAGTACACCAAACGTGTTGTTCGAACGAGCACTGACCGGGCGCATGGTACCTTACGTGGAAGTGCTAGAAGTGACAGACCAGTCGACTTGGACCGAATATGAAAAGTTTAACAAATCTGAGACCCCCATACGCTATGTCCAGAACGGTAGCATTATATCGCTCCAAGGCGCAATACATATGCAGGACGTGTCCCTGAATGGCACATGGCTATCTGAAAAATATGAGTGTAGAAAATCGGTATTGAGGTTGAGACTCGCAGGTCTGATATGTATACAGCTGCCAGAACTAAACAGAATAGTCCTTGAACAAAAGAACGATGACGGCTTATTGTTTTTGACAAACAAGTGGCTGTCGATCAAAGAAAACATCAACGAAGGCATAGAGTTTTTTGGACCCTTTGTCTGTGACGCACTGATCGCTCCAGTGCTACATGAAACACTTCGGTGAGACTGGATCGAAGAGCGCAAGGAATTGCGGGAGACAAACAATGAGCTGAAGTTAGGATGGGCTCAGGGGTTTTACGATTGGAAGTGTGTAACGAAGAAAAGGAACGGCTGCGCTGTATTTGCTCACGATCTAAGGTGTCAGACTTAACCCAATAGCGTGCACAGTTACAGAATCACAACCCACATCTTGGACAAGATGAGATGGTGCGGATACACTCCTTGGTCCGCCGTGCAGGCAGTGCGCTGCTCTGAGGTTCGCATTGGTAAGATCGCATGTGCCGAATGTAAGACTCGACTCTTGGCATCTTGTGTGTTTCTCATAGAGTGCGCAGCTGTGGAGGCGTCTCGGCAGCACGATTGGCTGGTGCGAAACGAAGCTGTGATTCAACTGTGCTGGCTCCTGTACCAAATCCACAAGCCTCAGGAATGTAATGGTAAGAAATTGTTAGAAGCCTGGACCGAGGCCATCGTGATGCACTCCATAAGATTCCAGCAGTACAAGACAATGTCCCCTCCATCCGACTTAGAGGCTCGCATTGTCATATTCTCAATCGATCACCTGCCGGTTGCATCTGAAACCTAGAGTGACCCCATGTTAAAGCAGAGGTACGACAACGGCGGAGATGATCCTGACCCCGAGCTGCTAGAGGCCATTACGCAGAACGCCAGGTTCTCCTCTAAGCAGGAGTCTGTCATTTACCCGATTACAAAGGAGGACGAGTTCAACATCTCGACCGCTGTTGACGTCCTGACCAAGGCTCCAGACGCCATGGAAGCCAGGGCCCAAGAGGTCGACGTGATAGCACGAGCTCTAGTCTCACGCTTCCCTGGGGGTTGCAGCCTCAGCCCTGGACACTCTCACACTCAATGCACCAAACACGTGCAAGTTCTCAGGTGTAATATGGCCCCTGTTTGTCAATGTTACCAGGACATGTTATCAGCTGTACAAAGCCCTGGACCTCCCTATGTCGCCCAGTCCCGTTTACACACTAGAGCTGCTGGCGAGAGCGTGGAGATGCATAACGCCCAAATTGCACAAGCAATCCATACCCATGAGCACCGGGGGCATCGTGAAAGTCAGCTGCGAGCATTACACTAAGCAACTTATGGGTCCCGTGAACACTCTAGTCGATCTCAGTCTGATAAGCGAATCTGAAAGGAACCTGATGATCGAGGTCTTGAGTAAAGGAGTTCTTCCTTGCTTTGCAGGAGAGGTTGACAGCGTGCCTGACCGACTTGTGAGCTCCACCGTAGCGCTAACCTTTGCAGCTTGCGGGCTACAGGTTTTCGGGTTTGAAAAGGACGACAACACCGGCGCCCATTGTACAGCTACCTCTGCGGGCTTGTTGTACTTTGTAGCGTGGTACGTGCTTGTGTACATGGGCACGTTGCACACGCAAACCGTGTTGAAGAAGCGATTGTCCCGAAACGGTACGGATGCTGACAAACATCTATGCGCAGCTCTGAACCTCGAACGGGTGACGGAGGGCTCGGGAGCTTGCAAAGACTTTGACAGCAGAGAGACTGTACAGGCTCTACGCATAGTGTTTGGTGACCTGCTCGACGTAGGCACCATCCTACGCATCGCGGAGCTATACGTCCCAGAGCTTCTGACACAGCTGCCTTACATGAAAAAGCTGAACTGGATTCCCGGCAACTTCAAGAGCGCAATAGAGGTTAGAGACATTTGGTTTGTCAAAGAGCACGGTAACGGCTCGTACTTTGAAGACAACGAACCTCCCTTCACGTACCTTGGCAATCTGGCACACAGGTTTCACAGTAGCATCGAGGGTACGTTGACTAGGTGTCACGCTAGACCTATTGCAAAGGCCCTGAATGAACCTGACAGCGAGATCAACCCGTGGTGTGGCTTGCTCCGGGTTTCTGAAGAGGACCAGTATGACGGTGGAATCGATGGCGATTTACGTGTCAGACTCAAAGATGAAACAGATGAGACCTTTTACTCTTTAGATAACCGTGCAGAAGATCAGCTGTCAAGGGAGAGGCTGATGTGTGAGTTTTCCCCTTTACCCAATCTTCGCCCTGACATAAGTGAAGATGAGGCACCTACATCACCCGAACCACCTGAAGCAATCGACTTTCGTCGTATACGCAAAGGGCTGCTGGTGGACAATGTAGACAAGCTGGGGTTTCACAAAGACCATGGATTCCTAACTAAGTCTAATGTGAACCTTGAGTTAGAAAACAAGACATGGGTTTCAGAAGCGGTCATGAAATTCCCTTGTATGACAAACATCGCCTCCACAGTGTACGTGAAGACCCTTGGCAGTGTGGATGTGGGAAAATGTCAGGGCCCGTATTTATCAAGCTTCTTAGAATTACTCTTAAGAACACTGCTAAGACTTGACTTACTTGAGAGTAAGAAAATTATTGGCTCAAAGCTGCGCTTAGAAGTTAGTTATCAAACATCTCAGTCCTACTTTTAGTGAAGTGTAGGACTAAATCTTAAGTGTCAGTCTTAGAGCTGATTCACGACACTTTGCTGTGCCGCAAACGGGATTTTGGATGACGACATAGGCAAGATCCAATCACTGAATAGATGTACTTGTTTAAGAATATTCTCAGATAA
>JACXGM010025686.1:0-15196 GCA_016801145.1 Umbra pygmaea | reverse complement strand
CTTGAGAACATGGGGCCTTAACTGGAGAACATGGGGCCTTAACTGGAGAACATGGTTTGGAGACTCCTCCAGAAAAGCTTGGGGCTCCAACTGGTGATTTAACAGCTCTAAGCGTTGAACGATGAGCTCTTCCTTTGAAGCTGGCTGGAAAACCAGGACGCTGGGTTAAAGACTCAGACATCCGGCCTGTGAAGCTGTAGGCCTGGGCTGGTACTCTAGGAGGCTTGACTGGAGAAGAGGGAACTCTCCCTCTGACAATCCACTCCACCTCCTTGGATCCATTAGTGTTTTCCTCGTCGTATGATAAACTGCTGGTATAACTTCCTCTTGGACACATTGGGGGGTCATACACAAATACAACCCAAGCCTCTAATATTCCTCCTCTGGTGTACAATTAATGATGTGCTTTTTTGATAATTTGTGATGATAACAATAGTAACAACAATAATAATTACAACAATAATAATTCTCATTAATATTTAGGGCAATTAGTCTACATCTTATTTGATGGGGGGCGGTAAAGGACCTGGATAATGGATAGGGGGGCACTGGCCAAAAAAAGGTTGAGAACCACTGTTATAAATCATCATCTTAGAGGACATATGGATTTGAGCGACTATGAAAAGGACCAAATTGTGATGGCTAGACAACTGGGTCAGTGCATTGCCAAATCTGCAGCTCTTGTGTGGTGTTCCCGGTCTGCATTGATCAGGACCTATCAAAAGTAGGAAGAAAAAGTGGTGAACTGACGACAGGGACTGGAGCGGCCAAGGCTCATTGATGCACGTGGGGAAGGCTGACCCATGATGTTCGATCCAACAAACGATCTACTGTAGGTCAAACTGCTAATAAAAGTTAATGCTGGTTCTGATAGAAAAGTGTCAGAACACAGTGCATCAAATTTTGTTGCATATGGGGCTGCTGTTTTGGTGGTAAAATGGGGACCTACACAATATTAGGCAGGTGGTCATAATGTCATGGCTGATTGGTGTATATTTTAAATGAAAAATACAAGGAGTAGAATTTAAGCTAAACAGTCTGGAACCCAGCCTATAAATTATGAATGAGACATGAAACAATGCTTAATACCAACCATTTTTGAACGTGTTGAAAACCTTCCAGTTACTTATGGTGTGTCAGATGGCTTGGTGGTTAGGGAGCCAGACTTGTAGTCCGGAGGTTGCAGGTACGTTTCCCGACTGTACCAACTGTCCTTTTGTCCTTGGGCAAGGCACCTTACCTTAAATTGCTCCAGGGGGAATGTCCTTTAAGTTGCTCTGGATAATTGTTTGCTAAATGACTAAAATGTAAATGTAGTAGTAGTAAAATCCTATTCTATGGCTGAAGAATTTAAAGTTACCATAAAAAATGTTATTGTTCATGAAATGCGAAATACAAAGGCTAACATGTTTTGTTCCTCACACTGAGGTGACTTTCTTTGTGGCCCCTGGTGTGTTGAGGAGCTGTGCAGTGATTGCACATCAAGTTGCAAAATTCCATTCCAAAGCTGTGATGATTTATGTTGGACAGGCATGTTTGTTCTACATAGCGTATTTCATAGCATGTCTAAATGTTCCAAAAACGTGTATCCTGCTGAACACACCCCTGTTCTACATAGCTATCTGAATTACCTGTGATTAGTAAAAAAAAACAATAGTATGGGGTTCAATTTCAACTGGGGACAAGAGGATGCTTCTACACAGCACTTGATATAAATGTGTTTTAAAAATGTCATAAACCAAGTTCAAAAGTTAATTGAATGTATAGAGTCAGTCTTTACACATATAAAAACATCTAACATTGGGTAGCTGGAGGCTGTGTGTATAATGGAGGGGGGTGGCTGGTAATTCCGCCTATGGAATAAAATGCAATCCCAGGTTTTGTTTGTTTTACCTTATATAGGATGGAATTTCCCTCTTATCTTAATCCAATAATTACTTAAAGCTGGATGTCAAAACAGTTTCCATTATTCTTGCTGTTTCTTTGATGCCGTTTTCTTCAGTACAGGAAAACTCCCAAAGTCTTTGTTAGTTCAACTCACTTGTCAAGATTAATTCTCAAGAGATACAGCAATATATCTCTGATCTTGACATAGATTGCTTACTTGGCAATAATTCAGTAACTGAATAATGTAGGTTTAATGAATAATCCAATGTTTCAGAGACAATGTTTGTTGTTGGACAACAAACCACAAATTGCTTGGCTTGTTGGCTATTGATGCACTAATATTAATAATAATGATGAATTATTATGTCTATGCTGTCTATGTTATGAAAAATTGTCTGCGTGATAGGAAACAATCAAACCAGTAATCTGTCAAATAATATGTGCAATTATTTAGCAGTTCGTCATAAGAACATTGTTTTTTTATTTCATACTGAATGTAGTAGAAAATCCCTTCAGGAAATTCAAAGAAGGATTCAACATCTAAAGCTTTTACGTTCTTGTGCATCTTGTAAATGCAGCCAGTGATGCACATGGTTGAACTAATAGCTTTTACAAATGTAGCACTTACCAATTCTACGACAAGCTACTTATCATGTAAGGCCCCAGTGCTTCCCACCACTAATGGAGTGTCACCAAATTGAAATCGCCTATTAGTACATTTAAAGCAGAATCCTTTTCCTTTCACTAATGTTCAGGTGTATTGTTGTGGTCTTGGTATGTGATTTGAGCCACTATTGATGGGCTGATTCTATTCACACATATATGCTGTGGTGCATTGCCAGGTTATCTTCTTCTTTTGTCCTCTCACCACTCTTGCTGATGGGAGGTTAGTGTTTGGGATAATTAACAGCCGGTTTAAAAGCACCAAACTAAGGCTCTAAGAAAAAGGTCAAAGGGCATTGGTGGGTCCACGCCAAGAAGCTTTGCAGATTCCACCACTAAGGAGGTTATTTTCCTTGTTATGGAAGGCAAGGCAGCGTGTGAAATGATGGCTAGAATGGTGAGAGACTATTTGTGTTGAGGAGAGCACCTCAAAATAACAAGCACCACCTTTTAGAATAGAGATTACACCCTAATGGTCATTGGCACAACATGAATAAAGTTCAACATTCAAGTGAATTAAGTACAGGGTTGTGTTTGTGTACTCAAGCAATGTCATGTTCCCAAAAACCACTCTCAATTCCCTCACTATGGAAAAGTTTCTCTGAGCAACACACAAATCAAATATCATCAGTATTTGCAAGCTTTCCAATTAAAATAATTACAGGATATATTATAGTAGCACATTTACATGGCTCGAAAACGTCCTGGGCTAATTAATTTACAAGGAGTCTTGAAATCACATCACTCCATTTTTTTGTTTATCCAGTTATTTACCAATAATTCCCTTCCCACAGAAACGTGCATAACATTAAAATACAAGTACCACTTCCAGGGACGTCACTAGAGATTTATGAATGGGGGCTAAGCCTCTACTAGGGGGGTCTAGGTGCATGCTCCCCCAGGAGTCTTTTAATGGCCCCAAAATGTTTGTTCTCCCTCTCCCTCAGTGTCTCTTTTTGCATGACCCTTCAAAAATAAACATTGAGTGAGTAAAACTCTGAAGCCTACTTTAGTCTTGCTAAATCACACAGTGCATGAGCATGTTAGACCTATATCATCAAAAACAGCCCAATTTTAACTGAAACCTTAAACATCTCCCAGTTTCATTCTACACTCTGTGCACAATTAGTTGTATTCTTGAGGATTAATTTTATTATTGAACAACTACATTGATCTCGGTCAATTTCAAAATGTAAATGAATCTTAAACCTAAATAAAGTATTAGTGTGCAGAACAATTATGCAACTAAATGAAAACCTAAAGGTTTCCCATCTCAATTGTTGATTTTCATCTGTTAAAGTGAGGATTATAAACAAACTTTTTTTCTGACGTTTCAAAACAAATCAGTGACCAATATAGCCACCCTTCTTTTCAACAACAGTAATAGGCCTTCCATTCATTGAGTCTGTCAGTTTCTTGATCTGTTGACAGTAAACTTTTTGTGCAGCAGCAACCACAGCCTCACTCAGTTCAGAAAGGTGTACTGTTTTACTTCATCGTAAATCAACCGTTTAAGCAGGGACCACAAGTTCTCATTAGGGTTTAGGTCAGGTGAGGAAGGGGGCCATGTCATTATTCATTCATCTTTAAGGCCTTTACTGGCTAGTTATGCAGTAGAGTACATCGATAAATGCAATGGAGCATTGTCCTGCATACAAATCATAGTTTTCTTGAAAGATGCAGACCTTTTCCTGTACCACTGCTTGAAGAAAGTTTTTTCAAAAAACTGACAGTAGGTTTGGGAGTTGAATTTGAGTCCATATTCAACCCGAAACAGTCCAACTAGTTTATCTATAATAATACCAGCCCATACCAATACCCCACCTCCACCTTGCTGGCATCTGAGTCGAAGTGGAGCTCTGTGCCTGTTACTGATCTAGCCACAAGCCCATCCATCTGGTCCGTCAAGTGTCACTCTCATCAGTCCATAAAACCTTTGAAAAATCTGTCTTCAGATATTTCATGGCCCATCCTTGACATTTCAACTTCAATGTCTTGTTCAGTGGTGGTCGGGTTTCAACCTTCCTTACTTTGGCCATGGCTCTTAGTAATGAACACCTTGTACTTCTGGGCACTCCATGTAGGTTGCAGTTCTGGAATATGACAGCACTGGAGAATAATGTGTTTCTGGTAGCTTCACATTTGCGTCTTCTCAAATCTTTGGCAGTTTTTTGCATCTTTTTTTCTTAACACGTTTCTTGTGAACCTGTTGACTATTTGCAACAAAATGTATGATGGTTCTGTGATCACGCCCCAAAATCTTAGCAATTTCAAGAGTACTGCATCTTTCTGAAATACAGTTAAAACTCTTTTTTGGCCCATTTTTCCTGAGGAACAGAAGCTGCCTAATAATTATGCACACTTTGATATAGGGTGTTGATCTCCTTAAGCCACACCCTCCCTCATTACACAAAACACATCACCTGATATGATTAAATCCAATAAGCATTCCAGTTTATACAGCTTGGAGTTGGAACATATGCATAATAATGATGATCTGGTCAAAATACTGACTAATAATTGTGCACACAGTATAGTTGATCACTAACCTCATTCAGACCAACTCCCTCAGCCCTCTCAGCCTGCAACTTCTTTCTCTTATTATTGCCTCTTTTGACAAGTTATTGTTATTAATTTGAAATTTACAACAACTCAAGGCTGAATGAGTGATCAATCCATTCAAACTTTGTATCTGTCTGTTTGAACTGGTAAATGCCTTGTTTCTTACCTGAATGACCTTTTACAGAGCTGCGAGTACCACCTCTCTTGAAGAACTTTCTTACTTTTTATCCATAGCTACAGTTCAGTAGCTCCAGGTTTAGGAATAAAGAGATATACAATAGCATTATGATCATCACTAATGTTATGTTTTCACAAAAATGAACTGTTTAGAAACAATCATCTACGGCTACTGTGATACGATTGTTTTGTTTGGGATGTCATTTACGTAATTTCTGTCTCAAGTAGCATACTCTGCCAGTGGAAATTCTTTACCTCACATAGGATAAACCTAAAGTTAACTAATATTAGCTAACGTTAGATAACAAGCAAATAATGCTTGATAGCTGGCTTACGGACTAAGGAATGAGTAAAAGTAAATTAAATTACTTTTAAAGTTGTAAATAGGTACCAGTAATGTAAATAATCTATCTGCCCTAACATACCAAAAGCGAACATAATAGGAAGCTATCTTTACTTCAGTCCTGGCTGTCAGAAAGAATCACAGAAAGTCTGTCACAATGCGTAATGACAGTGTTTTTTCTAGCCAACATGTAGGCTACAACTTTTATAATCTAAATGACTATTAACGTTAGACAAGCCTCCCCAGGTCCTAGTGCCCGCCTGATGATATGTATAATTGTCAAAAAAATCACAGAGAAAAAAATGATTGATTTAAATTAAAAGGTCTAAGGGGGTTTAAGTTCGCCTGGTACAAGGTTGACATTTTGGCCTCTGAAAGGGTCACACTTTGCCGTACTGATTTTAATGTATTGTGTGACATTATATCCCAGAAATTACAAAAACATTTTTGTATTGTTTATTATGGGTAAATGCATTTAAACCAGGGGTAGGCAACTCCGGTCCTGGAGGGCCGAAACACTTTAGATTTTTTATTTTATCTAGTAGTTAAATGCAATCACCTGCTTTCCCAGGTATAAACCAGTCCCTTATTAGAAAAAGAAACCAAAAATCAGAAGTGTTTTGGCCCTCCAGGACCAGATTTGCCTACCTCTGATTTAAACCATGAAGAATAAGGCCTTAAAATCTATATTGGCATGCTCCCAGGGCTCCTGAACCAGTGTGACAGTGTTTGGGGAACATGCAACATCAATTTCAAAATGTTTTTATCAACATATTTCTCACTATTTTCTCTACATTTAAAAAAAACAGCCATTTCCCTCTTAAATAGTTTTTTGGGCAGGATGATGTCCTTTATCATTG
The DNA here is from genome assembly GCA_016801145.1 of Umbra pygmaea. NCBI lineage: Eukaryota > Metazoa > Chordata > Actinopteri > Esociformes > Umbridae > Umbra > Umbra pygmaea. The sequence goes on along the minus strand of JACXGM010025686.1, from coordinate 8,704 downwards.
CAGATTTGTTATTTTGTCATTTTCACTTCCTGCTTCCTGTCTGTAAAAAGAAATAGAGTCGCTGAAAAACTACCAGATTTGAGACACTGTGGGCTTTGAAGAACCCACATAGACACCCAGTATTTGCACCGGAATCCCCTCTTTCCAACGTTACCAAGCATTAGCTTCTAACATGTACGCTTTGGGAGATAAACGCTCTAAAGCGTCAATCTATTTAATAATGTACACGTATTTATTGGGGGGTCTAAGAAACAATTTAAAGGCCCCTAAAATAACCCTGCTATGAAATGTTATAATAATAAACAGGGATGTACTGGAACAGAAATTTGGCCCGGGACTTTGGGACAGAACGGCTGGCAGGGGGGGTTGCGGCCATTTGTGCCCACGCTGTATCTGTCCCTCCCCGCGTCCATCACTCACTCTGGGTTTCTCCTCATCTAAATATAGAGGAACACTCTCTCGATTTGTCAGGCGGGCCAGAGCGCAGTTTTGCGCTCCTACACATTTATACACTGAACAAAAATATAAAGGCAACACTTTTGTTTTTGCCCCCATTTATCATGAGCTGAACTCAAAGATCTAAGATTTTTCTATGTTCTCTCAAATATTGTTCACAAATCTGTCTAAATCTGTGTTAGTGATCACTTTGCCGATATAATCCATCCACCTCACAGGTGTGGCATATCAAGATGCTGATGATTATTGCACAGGTGTGCCTTAGGCTGGCCACAATAAAAGGCCAGCTCCGCAGCCTACTGAATTGTTTATTAATCCACCTGTTGTGGTTTTAAATCACTTTGTGGGATTTGTCAGTTTCACTGTGCGCTGTGTGATGAAACTGCACATTTTAGAGTGGCCTTTCATTGTGGCCAGCCTAAGGCACACCTGTGCAATAATCATGCAGTCTAATCAGCATCTTAGAAAATGTATTCGATTTTTTAGTTCAGCTCATGATACATGGGGGCAAAAACAAAAGTGTTGCATTTATATTTTTGTTCAGTGTATAATGTAGTGTGTGTATTCAAATTTGAAATGCTCTACCTTATGCGTCTGACTCCTGCTTTGACACACACAAATACATTACATGTTTAATACAAACTTCAAACAAAAATATTAAATGATTTGCATTAACTTCAATGTGACTGATCTACCTAACAAAACCAATATATATAATGTTACAAATGACAAATAAACTACTTTAAATGAATTGCTGCCAATGTATTGATGACGTAATGACATCATAAGCCAATTGTGAAGTAGCAATGAATATTTGTTAAACCTTTCCGGTTGTAGTTACATAAGATTTTTACCTGACTGTTACATAAGTAGTTACATGGTACGTTGTGAACTCACTGCCATTGGAAGATCTTGTGCATAAAGGTGATAGTTACTATTAACAACATAGATACATATAATTATAAATACCAACATGTATAGGCAATGAGTAAAGCATGCAAACCTCTAAAACAGCAGAACCACTGTGTAATGAATACTCCCAGGGTACAAAAGAACAATGTTTAATATAAACAGGTATAAATTAGTCCAAAGGCGAAGGCACAGAATGATAAGCTAAGGCAGAAGAAGTCAAAAAACAGAGCAATGGTCAGGCCAGAATATCAAGACAAGAGTGGTGGCAAAGGTACAGGGGATAATACAAGGCAGAATAATCCACAAAACAGAACAATGGTCAAACCGGAACAACAATACATGAAATATAATGCTCAGTAAGAATAAACAATACTCACAATACCTTGCGAAGATGCAATGGTGTGTGTGTGCTTTATATATGGACTAGGTGTGAGCAGGTGTGCTGAATTTGGGTGATTGAGTCCGGGTTATGGGAAACGTAGTTCTAAGGAGGCAAGACCAGGGAAGCTATAGTTCACAGGGAAGATGAACTGGGGAATGGGAATTGTAGTTCTGATCAGTCCAGGAAGGGGAATATGTAGTTCACAGGGATGAGGAACCAGGAAATGTTACACACTGTCAAACACTACTAACAGGATGGGGAAAACTTCTATTGTGATGCCTGGACAACGTTTGCTACAGTAATTGCAACATACTATCATTTATACTGAAATAACACCTCCTGGTGCCTTACTGAGGAAAGATGACCTACTAACATTTATACTCAAATAACACCGCCTAGTGCCTTACTGAGGAAAGATGACCTACTATCATTTATACTCAAATAACACCGCCTAGTGCCTTACTGAGGAAAGATGACCTACTATCATTTATACTCAAATAACACCGCCTAGTGCCTTACTGAGGCAAGATGACTTGTCTTCTTGATAAGAGGGAATAAACTGACTTAGTGACACTGTCACAATGTCTGTAGTATTTGTCCTTGTTCTGTGTCACTTCATGGTGGTTCTCCCCTGTGTTGTTTTGTTTTCCCGCTCTTTGTATCACATGATCCCCTCACATGGTTTGATTATCCAATCAGTTTTGTTGTTTGGTCCACACCTGCACACCCTTCCCTTGTTAGTTGGGTATTTAGTTCTGTGGGTTTGTTTGTTCTGTGTAGATCATTGTTCTTGTCCAGTTCTCCCTTGTTGAATTAATAAATATGTTTGAAGACGCACCTGCCTCCAATCCTTGGAACTGCGACAAAATGATCTACCTTACAACGGAGACAGCGCCTTCTCCTAGCTCTCAGGTCCAGGGACGTGGTCCGTCACACAGGGCCCCCCGTCTGAGTGCTAGCCCCCCTAGCTTTCAGGCTAGATCCCCTAGGCCTCCAGTTCCTGCCCGTAGGCCTCCAGTTCCTGCCCCTAGGCCTCCAGTTCCTGCCCCTAGGCCTCCAGTTTCTGCCCCTAGGGCCTCGGTAGTCGCCCCTAGGGCTCCAGTTAAGGCCCCTACCCCTACGGTCCAGGGTGTTAGTCCCCATTGTAGGGCTCCCCATCGTAGGGCTAGAGCCCCCCTTCCCAAGATGGCAGACGGTCCCCCCAAGGAAATTTTCGGGGGGGGCTATGTGGGGTGGCGAGGAGATTCCGCTCCCCCATTTGGTAGCCTTGTCCAGGAAGAGGACTTGGAGGGCCTGATCCTAACCCCGCCACCAGGGTTTGGGGAGGACCCAGCATCGGCGAAGGGATCAGAACCTGCTGCTTCGTCTCCTGACATCCTGGACATATTGATGTCCGGACCCCTGCCTCCAGGGCTCCCAGAACGCCTGTTGCCAGGGCTCCAAGACGCTCTGCCTGTCCCCAGACCCCCTGCTCGGCCGTCGCTGATGTCCGGACCCCCTGCTCGACCGTCGCTGACGTCCGGACCCCCTGCTCGGCCGTCGCTGACGTCCGGACCCCCCGCTCGGCTGTTGTCGCCGTCCGGACCCCCGTTGCATATGCCGCCGTCCGGACCCCCTGCTTGGCCGTTGCGGCCGTTCCTGTTGCCAGGACCCCCGGACCCCCTGCCGCCAGGGCCCACTGTTTCGCCTGTCCCCGGGCCCTTTGGACTGCCTGTCCACGGGCCCTTTGGACTGCCTGTCCCCCTTGCCGCCCGGCCGGCCCCTGTGTTCCCTGCCGCCCGGCCGGCCCCTGTGTTCCCTGCCGCCCGGCCGGCCCCTGTGTTCCCTGCCGCCCGGCCGGCCCCTGTGTTCCCTGCCGCCCGGCCGGCCCCTGTGTTCCCTGCCGCTCGGCCGCCCCTTGTGTCCCTTGCTGCCCGGGCCCTTCTACACTCCCCTGCCCTCCACCTCTGGAGTCTTTGTTTGCCTGTTTTCGTGTTAGGTTGTTTTGTGTTTGTGGAGTTGTCGCGCCAGGTGTCGCTCCTTAGGTGGGGGATTCTGTCACAATGTCTGTAGTATTTGTCCTTGTTCTGTGTCACTTCACGGTGGTTCTCCCCTGTGTTGTTTTGTTTTCCCGCTCTTTGTATCACATGATCCCCTCACATGGTTTGATTATCCAATCAGTTTTGTTGTTTGGTCCACACCTGCACACCCTTCCCTCGTTAGTTGGGTATTTAGTTCTGTGGGTTTGTTTGTTCTGTGTAGTCATTGTTCTTGTCCAGTTCTCCCTTGTTGAATTAATAAATATGTTTGAAGACGCACCTGCCTCCAATCCATGGAACCGTGACAGAAACTCTAATTACAAAGCTTTCAGACCGAAAAACTATCCTCAAATAACATTGCTGTAAGCTTTGCTATCTTTTGAAGATAATAAGCCATCTTAATAAGAGGGAATAAACATAAATTGGTGACAAATTGAATCAATGTCAGCACCCCTATTGCTCATTACAAACTCTCTTAACCAAGTATTTATTCTCATTTTACACTGCTTTGTGCCTTGCTGACGCATAATGAACCTACCAACATCGTACATAAGAAAAAACAGAACTTTTTTTAACACTTAGCTGACCAACGTCAGTTCCTAAATCACAACATATATGTGCTCTATGGTCCACACCACAGTAGATCTCATATTACATGTCTCGCTAAGGCTACAGCTGGTACAAGTCATCTTTCAAGATAATCTGCCAGCTGGTACTGAATACATCCTACCTTCACCAAATGACCCCCACCAAGTACCTGGAGGAATTAAAGATTAATGTTTTCAAGAACAATGTGCTATAACACAACACATGCCAAACCCTTCACATATACTGAGAAACTGAATTCTAATAATGTTTGCAGTGTGGCATATCATCTAACACTGTGCTCTGGAAAGATAGGCATGTTAGACCATCAGGCATCGAACTCTTGATGTAACTCCTGGCATGTAAACCAGAGTGCATCACTTGCATGATTATGAAAGCCTGTGAGGCTTATCCCTCGATCATGAAACAATTAATGATGCAAGCAATTATACGCCTAAGAAATTGTTTCTGCTTGACCTTATTTAATAGCTGCATTTTCACAGAACTCTATAATAATAAAAAATTATATTTTGCGAAATCCCCCCACATTCAGCATGTTAAACTAAAGGATATAATTTGAAACAGGGCTGTGGATTGTTAAACCGAGCATGAGGCAGCATTTTGTGAGGCCTTGTTTTAGAAACGTTGAAGAAAAAGGAAAACAAAACAGTGACAATTTTAGCATATTTAAAAACTTGTACCTAAAGAAATGTTGTGTGAATTATCAACATGTGTACATTTGATTTTGCCCTATATTCCTCCTATATGGATTTCCGCAGCACAATAGAGGGACAGTACCGTAGTGTACAGTGCTTTTTCTCACATCTCTGAAGATGAACCAGGTGCAGATGGTGGAATCTGGCTGCTCTGTGTAAGCTCTCCTCCAGGGCGTACCTTGCATTTCTCCTGCTCTCTCTTTCTCCCTCTCTCTGTTGTAAATAGTTTCACTAAAGTCATTACTTGCTTAATTGGACCAATCCAACATGTTTTCCCAAGGTCTTAAGTAGTTTACGATTTAATGGCAAAAAACATGTTTTTTTCTTCCCTCAGGGAGGGACAGTGTCTGTGTGCCATCTAAAAGAATGAAAGGAGAGAAAGAATGATACCTGATCCAAATTTCCCAGGGTTCTGTAAAGTGTGAATTCTGAATGTTCCTTCCCAGGGCCTAGCGCTTGGTTTGGTCATGCACTGCCGAGGTCATTGTAAAACCCCTTCTATTTAAGTCTCCAATTGGGTTCTGATTATTGTCAATTCCCCAATTTTCTATCACAAAAGGTGTCCCAAGCCCTAAAATGTTTGAGAACCACTGCTTCAGAGGCCCAGCCTGTACAGACTGGATAATAGAAACCCTCTTCTTTACCCAAATTCTATATGTCCCCTGCCAGCAGGGTGACTAGCAGATTGTAATGATAATGAGAAAAAGCACAGCAAGCATAGTTGAAACTGGTGTTACTTCACAATCACATTGAATCACCCTTTATTCCTGTTCATTGGTTAAAATCTTTGGTCATGTACAACCAATGACGTCACATGGGTGAAGGCAGTTGAAACTGTACTGGTAACTCCAAAGCATTTGAACTAGAGGAAATTGGCTAGTGAAACATTTTAGTGTGCTGAGTTGTTGATGGGAGTAATGCACTGTTCTATGGAATGAGTAGCATAAGTCCTGCTGGGGAGTATGCTCGTTTCATTTACTGGAACAGAGACGTCAAAGCAGAGTGAATAGCATTAAGTTATGTAATGAAAGCATGTTTCTCCTTGACAAAGACAAATGGATTGCTGAAAGACTTGATCGAGACGTGAGATCATTACATGCATTTCCGAACGTGGGATGCTCTCAAATCTCAAAAGAAAAAAAGCGTGCCGGTAACCTCTGGAAGTTAAACTTTAACCCTAGCTATGTCTAATGTTGAGTAGGTTGCAGGGAGAAACAGAGGCACATGGGAAGCTAAACGTAGAAAGCAAACAGTGTTTAATATGTAAAAACACACTGGTAAATGAAAAGAATACGATGAAGTACAATAAAGACAATGACTGACAGCTTACAGTACACCCAAATAACAGGAACTTAAAGTACTGATAGGAATAAAAGAATGTAGATATGTACTGATCGATGGTGAAATAGTAATCTATTGGTAGAAACAACATGTGATACAGTCAGGTGATTAACAGTCCAGGAAAACAGAACGTGACACAAAACACAAAGGGGAAGAAACACAGCAAAATCACCAGTGTTAAATCAACTCTGAGAGTGTTAAAGTAACACTGTCAGTGTCTATATGCTTCCCATGGGCGTCATATAAACACTGAGAATGTTAATTTAAAACTCTCAGAGTGGATTTAACACTGGCGATTTTGCTGTGCAGGGAGGTGCGCCTCCTCCGGCCTTCCAGGAGGGGGCGAAAGTGACACTATGACACGTTGAATAATAGTCAGCCGATTCCAGTGTTACCTATTGAATTAATATATTAATTTATTTTCCTTGATTGAACACCAAAACCATGTTAATACATATAGATTTATCACATGACAACCCAGGCATCTTGGAGGAGTTGAATCTCTGAGCTCATTTGAATCATAATGACGCCTGTTTCCTTGAGCCTTATTCCAGGAGTTTTCCGGGGCCTCTCAGTTGTTCCTCGTTCTACCAGCATCGGTCCGTGTGCTTGTGGAGAGAAAAGGAGAGTGAGCGAGGTGGAATGTGTGAACGTGTGACGCAGCAGGACCCCTCCGTGCCTCTCTCCTTTATTCCCCCCGAGGAGCCCCGTTACAGGGGCCGCCCCCTCTGACATCACCGGGGCCCCGCAGCCCTGGGAAGTTAAGCATGTGAGCTTCCCCAGGTCATTAGGGAAAGGGCTTGAAAAGACTGTCACCAGGAAGGAGATAAGCCGCGAGGGGCGCAGTAATAAGGCCCCGAATAATAGGCCTTCTGTGGGGAGCCACCACGGACACAGACTCAAGGATTAAAGTAAGTCTGAAAAGGAGAAAGTCAATGGACACTCCACATAAATATAAACCAACCAGGGTGAATGGTGGACTTATCAGCCTTTTGGGTCCGTTAGCAGATCCTGGCCTGTCAGGACTGACGGAGAAGCCTTTTGGCCCTATGTGCTGCTGAGGTGGGACTATTTTATTCTGGTGAAACGGTGTATAGTGCCACTCACTGTGCATGGCTTAGAGACGTCATACGGGACTGAAGTCATACAAACTCATCTAACTCCATGCTGAAATACTGTAAGTCCTGATATTTCTAGGCTGTCCCCAAACATGTACCAGTTGCAAAAATTCATCAACTAATAAGCTCTAATCAGTATGCGGTCTATGTATGCGGTCTATGTATGCGGCCTATGTATGCAGCCTATGTATGCTGTCTATGTATGCGGCCTATGTATGCGGCCTATGTATGCGGTCTATGTATGCTGTCTATGTATGCGGTCTATGTATGCTGTCTATGTATGCGGTCTATGTATGCGGTCTATGTATGCTGTCTATCTATGCGGTCTATGTATGCTGTCTATGTATGCAGCCTATGTATGCTGTCTATGTATGCGACCTATGTATGCGGCCTATGTATGTGGTCTATGTATGCGGTCTATGTATGCGGTCTGTGAGTTGTTGCGTACATGCATCCATGCTTGTCAGCATGCTTGCTTGGTTTGGTCTTGTGTATTTTAGGCCAATAGTAAACCTTGTTAATGCTATGGACAAGGCTTTTGACATTTCTGTCTGACTTTTGGTTTTTCCAGATAAGATATAGTCACCTTTTTCCCATTTGGCTTGTCCACACAGAAAGATATAGCAAATATTATTGGCTGGTTTGTAAGTTTTACACAAAACAGCTCAACATAAGCATACTAAAATCAAAACAGTGAAAGAAAAATGCATAAACCTACAGTATAGCCCATACAGATGTAGGGTCTCAATTTGATAACCATGTTGCTGGAAACACTTCCTCCGTGGATGGTCAGGAGACATTATTCAAATATTTTAAGGAATCAAAAAAATGAGGTGTGTGCAAAATAGAGCGACAGTATGGTACCAGGGGACAATAAACAAACAAAGGAAATAGAAAAGTAAAGCTTGCCAACCCTTTTACTTTATATTATTAAAGGCTCAATCATATACATTGTCTACAGATGCAGATAGTCTAGCATTACACGGTGACATAGCTATGTGGCTCTGAGACCACTAGCCCTGGGAGAAACCACAGCATACATGGCTCCACATTTCCCAACCAACAAGGCTGCCGTGCACCCTCTATTCATTTGAAAGTGTTGACAGTAAGTAAGTAAGTAAGTAAGTAAGTAAGTAAGTAAGTAAGTAAGTAAGTAAGTAAGTAAGTAAGTAAGTA
>JACXGM010025685.1:0-15198 GCA_016801145.1 Umbra pygmaea | reverse complement strand
ATATTCTCTATATCTATTTATACCTAATGAAGTGGCTGGTGGTGTTATAGTATAGGGGATATTCTCTTGGCATGCTTTGGGCCCCTTAGTACCAGTTGAGTATTGTTCAAATGCCACGGCCAGGGTCCAAAATTAGCATAATTTACCAGCCAAATGCTGGGAAAATATGTAGGTGCCTGGTAGATTTGCTTCACTCACCAGCCAAAAACAATAGTAATGTATTGAGTGGCTGGTAAAGTTTGAACATTCACTAGCTGTTTGGCTTGTGGATGAAAAAGTTTATTTGAACCCTGGCCACAGCCTACCTGAGTATTATTGCTAACCATGTCCACAGTGTACCCACCATATAATGGCTACTTCCAACAGGATAACATGCCATGTCACAAAGCTCTATAGGTATTAACAAGGTGTACCTAATGAAGTGGCTGGTGAGTGTATACCAACTGTATTTATGGAAAGTCACATGCATAGCTTTGCCATATGGAAAACAACAGATTGTAGGCCAGTAGTCTACTCACCAAAGAAAAACTTGAACACTGAGAACCATAACACGTTACACTAAACAGGTCTATTCTGTATTATAAACAGGATTGTCTGATAGCCATGGTATATGAGACTGTGTACAATGGGTATGAAATCAAATCAAATTTGACTTCTCTAAACACATTGGATACTGATTCATAAAAGCAATAAAGCATGTTGGGGTTTCATTTATATATTGTCAATATACCATGCTTAATCGCTGTCTCCAGGCACTCTGTCCACAATGCATCATGCCTTTGAACGGCTCTCAGCAGTGGTATACTGGTGCCTTATAGCAGTATATTATTTTGCACTCACCTCAGCATCAAATCTACTGTCCCTCACATTTGACTCTTTTCCTGACTCTTCTTGGACATCCGCTCACAAAAGCAGTTCAGAGTAATTAATGCCAGTATGGTGTCCTGTATTACAGAACAAGCAAGGAAAGGATGTCAACTAATAGTACAAGTCAAACTTCAAGTGAAATGCAAGTCCAATTGCTTAAGCATCAGTCGTAATCTTTGAAGTCAGCAAACAGTGGGTATTTAACATCCATAAACAAGGCGAAACAAGGTCTGTCTAATTTCTGCTATGAACTCACGCGTTTGACCAGACATGAGTAGCTACAACGGTAAAGTGTAAAACATGACATGGATTTCTGGTGAAATCGGTTTCTTCATTCAGTACAGTATAAAGGAGGTGGAATGGACTTAGAATGTAGGCTGACCGGACCAGAGTTTGAAATTTGGAGCGGGAGGTGTAGAGTAAAAACATGCACGAACAAACTGAAATCATGATGTGATTAACACTCAAGTCATTTAAGTCATCGTGTCTCAAGTCAAGTCAAGTCCTGAGTCTTTAACTTCCAAGTCCGAGTCAAGTCTCAAGTATTACATTTTTTGTAAAGTCACAAGTCATAAAAATAGTGTCCAAGTCACCAAGTCAGTCACCAAGTCACAAGCCCACATGTCTGGAGTATTCTTTTAAAGGATCACTTCAGACTGTTAAACAGCGGTCATGTTTCTGACACGTCAGGCACCAGAAACAACTCAGCACTTTGTAATTCCCCAACCTGACCCTGTATGTTCTCCAAAATCCTTCGGTGATGTCACAGAAAATATGAAAAATACTTAGATTCAGGGGATGCGTTTGGTTTACTACCTGATATTTATTTGTCCTATTGACTCGATTCAATGAACAACTCCCTTCAAAACTAACATTTAGTATTTTTGCTTGGAGTGATCTCACCAAAGATTTTTGGAAAACTTACCGTGGCCAAGTTGGGAATTACTGAACGTGCTGGGATTTTTTTTGTGACTGTCATATTGGAAAAATGACCGGCACAACAATTTTGAACTGTATAGGGGTCTAGAGTGTACCTTTAAGAGTACTAAAAAGCAATTTTCAATCATGTAATATACAGTATGTTGCCATTATTACTAATTTTCTTATTTCTAAGAAATTAGATAACTTGGAGAGCTGGACATTTAGCAGAACCATGATCTACTCAATCATTTGTGCATGTAGCTTGCTCATTTTACTGTACAGTAGCTAACTTTATTATAACTAACTTTATTGTAACTAACTTTATTGTAACTAACTTTATTGTAACTAACTTTATTGTAACTAACTTTATTATAACTAACTTTATTGTAACTAACTTTATTGTAACTAACTTTATTGTAACTAACTTTATTGTAACTAACTTTATTGTAACTAACAAAAAACTTCACCTTGAATCGGAATGGAAAGTTAAAATACACACATCTGCCCGACCAGAAATAACATTAGACTGTCCCAAAATGCACTCAACTTGGCCTCAGGTGGGAAAGTCGGTGGAGAACTACAACTTCTACTAAAATACTGTTAGACAGCTGAACATTTTGTATTACAACAAAGCTTTCAAACATATGACATTGTCTTTTTCAGACAGGTGAGTTTTATGAAAACATACACAACGAGGCCAGGCAGTGCAGCAATTGATTTTTTTGGACAGAAAACATCATGGTAAGTTATTTCTGATCGATAACACTGCAGTGGAGTATTTATCCAGATACACTGTAAACTATCTCCAACAACTTCCTGTCTACTGTCAGATGATTCCCATCAAGCAGCATATGGCAGCACATCTCAATGAAAAATATTCAGTCTCTCAATCATTATAATATAATATTTTTCAAAAAATGTGCACCCTTTGTAGAAAATATTTCAGCATGTTTTCAACATTCCATAATGAGCTGCTGCCGAGAATGTGCATTGTACACTAAGAATGTGTATTGTACACTAAGAATGTGTATTGTACATTAGAAATGGGTATTGTACCATAAGAAGGTGTATTGTACTTTAAAGGTACTATATCCTACAAACTCTATAAAACTCCATCCATCTTTGTCGGCTTATCCGGGGTTGGGTTGCGGGGGCAGCAGCTCCAGCAGGGGTCCCCAAACTTCCTTTTCCCGGCCACATTAACCAGCTCTGACTGGGGGATCCCAAGTTTGCAGATATAATCCTTCCACCGAGTCCTGGGTCTTCCCCGCGGCCTCCTCCCAGCTGGACGTGCCTGGAACACCTCCCTAAGGAGGCGCCCAGGGGGCATCCTTACCAGATGCCCAAACCACCTCAACTGGCTTCTTTTGACGCAAAGGAGCAGCGGCTCTACTCCGAGCTCCTCACGGATGACTTAGCTTCTCACCCTATCTCTAAGGGAGATGCCCGCCACCCTCCTGAGGAGAACCAATCTGGCTGCTTGTACTCTGGATCTCGTTCTTTCAGTCATGACCCAGCCTTCATGACCATAGGTGAGGGTAGGAACACAAACTGACTGGCAGATCAAAAGCTTCCTATTTCACCCAAAACATGTAATTCATGCTTCAAAATAATAGTTTGATTTTGGTGGCATTGACCAACATAGGTTTTATGTTGGTCAATGCAACCAAAATCAAACTATTATTTTGTTCATCGTGTGACCCGTACTGATCAAAATGCTTAGATGTCTTTTGACCACAGCAGACAACCCTGGACATGTTTGTATTTACAAATTTCATTTTTGTTTTACTTTTTTGTTGACTCTGACTGTTTACCATACTATACAATAATGTAAGTTTCGTCTAGCTTTCTGCTATTGTATATCACAAAAAATGTGTGAAAATGTACTGAAACAAACTAAGTACAATCCTCACATCATATGGTACATTCATCACACCACTCAATGTGACCTGCAAAAAGGTGATCACTCAATCTAAAATAATTAATTAATCATGTTTCAAGTGTAAATATATCCATCATTGTCATCAAAGCGAAAGTTTCCTCTATCATTGCTTAGACCAAGGCCGTCAAAATGCAAAGACATTTTGTGAAATGAAAGCGTGATAGTTACCCACTCTGTACTATTGTCCAAATGCTAACATTAGTGTATATGCAGGTAGCTGCGTGCGTTATTGCCTATTGTGGGTCATCATGTTAGTGTGTGAAGAATGTTCTTGTGCTAAGTACCTTACTACTGACTTACGGATATGTCTTACCAAACCTCCCTAATTTTCTGGAATTTGATCCCTGTAAAGACTTTCCTTGAGGCGGTGTGTGTTATCGGCCCAATGTTGAGAACATGGCTGAGAACATGGCTGAGAACATGGCTGAGAACATGGCTGAGAACACCATTCCCACATATGGCAGCCCACATTATAATGTTTGCTACACGCTGGCCTAGCACATCAACGGTGGATCGGTGACCAATGATATTACAGCCACGTCTCCTGACATTTGTCAAGTTGAATCCTGCCTCATCAACATACACAAACATGTGGGGGGATTTATCAGCCTCCCGCTCCATCATGCTCTATAAAAATGGCAAATCAATTTAGCAATTTAGGGAATTATTGACTGTAAATATTGTAAATCATACAGTTACACATATCCCACATTGTGTAACATATTCTGCATATACAGTTTGTACTTGTCAATGGTGAAAGATTACAGCATTGTGTAGTGAACACTGATGAACTCTTACCTGTACATTCTGGTACCTGATTTCCTACTTGCTCTCTTCAGTCCTCTCAAAAGGTACATTGTACAGTTAGTTTGTTTCCCAGGCAAGCTGACTGAGAACATTTTCTCATTTGCAGCAACGTGTCAATTGAGAGATAGGGATGATTAGGTTGCCGTGATGGTATGAGGGCCAGATTGGAAATTTGTCCAGGACACCAGGGTTAACACCCATACTCTTACGAAGAGTGCCATGGGATCTTTAGTGACCACAGAGAGTCAGGACACACGTTTAAAAGACATCCAAAAGACGGGACCCTATGCAAGGCAGATGTCCCCATCACTGCCCTGGGGCATTGGTAATGATGCCTACTGGCCCTCCAACACCACTTCCAGCAGCACTGGTCTCCCATCCAGGGAGTAACCAGGCCCAACCCTGCTTAGCTTTAGAAGCAAACCAGCAGTGCATTAAAGGGCGCTATGCTGCTGGCTCTGCTTCATTGCAATCTGATTTCATTTCAGCACTAGATCAGTTGTGGAGGCTGACAGTGTTGACATTCTTGGTATGACTGTACTTCAAATATTTTGTAGTCTAATAGCATTGTTTGTTATGATCATGTTACAAACTTCTAGTTCTTGTTGAGCTGTGAAAACTGATATTTTGTCACCACCATGGGGCAGATGCACAATCCTAGACAGAAAATACTGTACAGTAAACTCAATGTGTTCTACATAAATTCTGAGACATACATTGGCTAAGTTTACCGGAATACCAGTGGGAAGGAATATTGCAGTAAAATTTTTGATAACAGCTGTTCACTCATGAATGTCTGGACTATTGATGACACCGTGGACCCGCCCACGTTAGGCTACACTCTCCGATCAGCCTCTGTCATAAGGTCATGGTTGATGACATGGTCTATAATTGTTGCCAGTATCTCATTTGCGATTTCTTTGTACATTTCACTTTTTCTGCTCCCTTGCCCTCATATACCACCTTGCACTCTAATGCCCCTTCTTCTTGTATGAGCAGGCTCTAGCAGTATAAAATGTGTCAGAGAAATCATAGGTGAAAATTAAAATTAAACAGCATTTGCGATTAGTTGTTCTACATTGTGAGAAAATTCAAGCGTTCAATTAATTTGTTCTAGCCTAAATCTATACATCTGAAAATTATTAGTACAATACCAGATAAATTGTATGTACATTATCTACTGTAATGTATGTGTGACAAGTTATTGTGATTGTTGGTTGTTGGTTGTTGTAGCGTTAGGGGATTTTGCATTTCAAAATAATATCATTAAATTGCTAACAAACGCAAACTATTTTGATTTACAAAGCTTACATTTTGTGCCAAAGCAATTATAAATGACTATAGATGTAAACAAATGACCTAATGTTAATAGAATTTGTCATAGTTTGACAAATTTAATAGTCATTTGACGATTGTGCCAAAGGAATTGAGAAAATATGTAAACGGTAGGTAAAATTTACTGGGAAATATCAGTACTGTACAATACTGTAGTACACCATTGCATGTGTTACAAGTAAACAGCAATGTCACATTAGCATGTCAATTTTTACACATTTCTTACATGAAAAGTAATTTATAGTGAACAGAAACAACCCTGCAACAATGAATAACCTGCGGTAATTCTGTAAAAAACAATCCATAGTACCTACTCACAGTACGTAACATTAAATGTTCTGTAAAAATCAATCCATAGTACATGCTCACAGTACGTAACACCACAAGTTCTAATTTTCTTGGATTGACACCCTGTTGCTTTTGTTGGTTCTTCAACAACACACTCACCACTGCGCACTATATGCACTATTAGGCTGGCCCTCTTTACACACTCAAAGTGACTGCTACAGTCCTTTTACTCTGTCCTTCTCCCTCTCCTTCACTACTCGTTCTATTTATTGACTGCTACATTCCTGTTACTCTGTCCTTCTCCCTCTTCTTCACTACTCGTTCTATTTATTGACTGCTACAGTCCTGTTACTCTATCCTTCTCCCTCTTCTTCACTACTTGTTCTATTCATTGACTGCTACATTCCTGTTACTCTGTCCTTCTCCCTCTTCTTCACTAATCGTTCTATTTTTTGACTGCTACAGTCCTGTAACTCTGTCCTTCTCCCTCTTCTTCACTACTCGTTCTATTTATTGACTGCTACAGTCCTGTTACTCTATCCTTCTCCCTCTTCTTCACTACTCGTTCTATTTATTGACTGCTACATCCCTGTTACTCTGTCCTTCTTCCTCTTCTTCACTACTAGTTATATTTATTGACTGCTACAGTCCTGTCACTCTGTCCTTCTCCCTCTTCTTCACTACTCGTTCTATTTATTGACTGCTACGGTCCTGTTATTCTGTCCTTCTCCCTCTTCTTCACTACTCGTTCTATTTATTGACTGCTACAGTCCTGTTACTCTGTCCTTCTTCCTCTTCTTCACTACTAGTTATATTTATTGACTGCTACGGTCCTGTTATTCTGTCCTTCTCCCTCTTCTTCACTACTCATTCTATTTATTGACTGCTACGGTCCTGTTATTCTGTCCTTCTCCCTCTTCTTCACTACTCGTTCTATTTATTGACTGCTACATCCCTGTTACTCTGTCCTTGTCCATCTAACTTTAATTATCTGACAATTACATTTTAGAGAATCTGAATAATATACAGTCTTATAGTATTGCGGTAATTTAAATAGTATTTAAATAATAGAAACACCAGCCAAAGGGGCACTTGTTGAGTATGAGGGGAAAAGGGCAGGGGCTGAAGCCCGCCTGAGGTCTATTTTTGCACGTGCCTGCTGTTAACATGTCTTAAACCTGAGCATGTTATTATATAGAATATTGGTTTAAAAAGGCTGGACCTTGTTATGGGTCCTGACATTGATGGCCCAAATTCACCAACCAATCTGTGCAGAGATAAGGCATGATTCACAAATGGTATCTATTCACTACGTAGTGCACTTGTTCTGATGATAGGCTTAGGAGGATTAAAGTGCAGTATAAAACATATGGGGATATAGAAACATTCTGCATGGTGAGATCGTGGAAGTAATGGAACATTTCACACTTGGTTACATCCATAGATTAGATCAATGCATCCTCTGCATTGACAATAAAACACTATTGTCTGACACATGGGCAAAGTTTTCCTTCTTTTACATTCCACCTCTTTTTACAGTTCTATAATTCTCTCATTGTATAAAGGAGTCATTAGATATTTCTCTATCCAGAGTACAGGAGTCATTCAATTTCACTTTATGTAGAGTCCATGAGTATTTAGATGTTTCTCCATGCAGCGTCATTCTCCACGTTTAGCCACTCTTTCAATAAGCCATACTTTCAGTCTGTCACCTGACATCTCTACAATATATATATTTATAAACATGAATCTCATGGCATCAGAAAATAATTTCAGTATAAACAGTAACACAGGTTCCTGGAACACCCTTTAGAGAGGGAAGTGAATGGCTCTTCCAGACACTTTTACTTCTAAGAGTGTAGATTTAAGGCTGGACTCTATTCTCTGACAGCTTAGCAAACCGGCTGTGTTTTTCAGTGCACAAAGAGAACACCCACAGAATACCAAACCTTTACACACGAACCAACCACACACACTGAAAGGGAAAAGGTAGCTGTATAATGGTATACAGTTGGTGTACTGTGTACTGTGGGGTACGGTGGGTTATGGTGGATGTACTTTGCTGTACGGCTGGGTATGGTGCGGTACGGTACTCACATATGGCACACTATGTATCGTTACATTTCTCCTTTCAAAGATGGAGAGCGAGTTTGGTAGTGACGGATAGAGAGGGTGAGAAGGAGATGAAAAGAGGGTGGGAGAGTGACACAAAAGGGAGAGAGAGAGAGAGAGAGAGAGAGAGAGAGAGAGAGAGAGAGAGAAACAGGTATTGGTTGAAATAGCAAATGGAAGTGTGAAAGCAAACTCCTGCAGAGTTGAGTATTGAAAGGTTTCAGGAACTTTTTAAAAGGATGTGGTAGGTATAGCTGGCACAGTAGGACAGAGAAACTAATGGCACAAGCTACGCCAGAACTAGCTCTGAAAATAAAGGTTTCATTTGATTTACTGTACAACGAAACACAACAAAATAAAGTTACATGCTACGTCAGTCATTAGAGTTGAAGCATATTGTGAAAATAATTTAAATAATTACACGTTAATGAAGAATCATGTGAAAAACATGCTTACGAAAGACTTATAATGGCAAGACTGCTGTACTGATCTGAGTTTCCATGTTTCGTTTTCCAAAGAGGCGCCTCCCCCTGAATTCAGTTTCTTATTTCCACCTACTGTACGTTTGGCTGATTCCATGTTAGAGCATGGAGTTGAAGTTCCACAGAATCACAGATGTGACTGCATGTATAACTAGATATAAAAATATTATGAATTTTCACTAGAATCACACTGATTGTTTTTATTTATTTTGGATTGAATCTGCTGGTGTTTCGGTTGAGTCCTGGGCCTCATACTATGAAAAAAGTTCAACATGCCCTCGATTTCATTTCATTACCTGGCTTCACTGAACCTTACAATTGCGATCTAGATAAGAGATGTCACAACGGTGGTTATCAATTTGTTAAAATAACCCAGGATTTCCCAATCTAGTGATGAGCGTGTTCACATAAAAGGGGCGGTGTGTGCACCTTCGGACCAATCGCAGAGACGGACAAGTCTATGAGAGCTGGATATTTCACTCAATTGTAGTAAATGATCATTTTAGAGAAATATGAAAAGCACAAAAAAAATATCCAGACATAAACCAGGAAAGAAAGCTGGGAATAAATATATAAATAAATTGCCACCCGTGTATTTATGCCTCAGGCGTATCGATATCACTGATTATAATTACAATTGTATATTCCATTAAACAAATGTGTTGCTTAATGCTGATCGTGTATTACAATTTTATTTATCAAATTCTTTCATTTGCATCCCTGACAGTGCGAAACGATCATTGGAGAAAATAAAAAAATGTACAGGGTCCCTAAATCAATCAATGTCAAAATACTTGGTTTTTCAACATGTTCTTTCTGTAGGAGTAAATAATAAATGTACTGTCTCTACAGAGAAAGGGGATACATTGATGTTGGTCCGTATCAACAGACCATACATTAAAATACCTGTCACAAACAAATGCAACATTTTGCATAAAGTCTGTGGAACTGTAAGCGCACAACTTCGATGTATCCCACTGCCCTGGCACATACGGCTCAAGAAGCGGACAAAGACACGTCACTCCCTCCGCTGACCTCATCAGAAAGCCAATGGTGACCTTTTGTTCCTTTTGTTAGGGCTCTCATCGGTTATCTTAACTATAACCTGCTCCGGAGCGGGTTAGGTTCGCAGCATTAGTTACCATGGCAATGTAACCCAGTAACAGGTGACCCAACGTCGTGATACTGAAAACCCAGGGTTAAATCTAAACTTACCTCGCTAACCCCACATCTTGCTTCATAGTATAGGCCCCAGGTGTCAGAACTGAAGCGTGAACTCGTAACATTTTGTGCTGGTTTTACAAGAGGTAGGCCGTTTGAACTGTTGGTCACCTTTTTCTAAATACGTAAATATTACTAAATGAACTGAGTTTTTTCTGATAATGTTTGTGTAATTTATAACAGTGTTATTAACTTGCTGTGTTCTATAATATGTCGATGTTCCTAAACTGCTTAAGGTCATAAATTGAGTGTCTTACTTTCTTACTCAGAACCGGGTCAAGCTAGTGAGAGTGC
Source organism: Umbra pygmaea (assembly GCA_016801145.1). Classification (NCBI taxonomy): domain Eukaryota; kingdom Metazoa; phylum Chordata; class Actinopteri; order Esociformes; family Umbridae; genus Umbra; species Umbra pygmaea. The sequence goes on along the minus strand of JACXGM010025685.1, from coordinate 4,929 downwards.
TACAGCATAAGGTTCAATGGCATTCTGCATGAAGGTGCTTGATACAACTTTGTGAATAATTATTTTTTTGCGTAATAAATTAATGTTCTTTCTAAAATCGGGAAGCCCAATTGCCTTTGGTACATAACATATACTGTACATTCTGTATAATAAAGGTCAGCTGTATGGTTGAGAAGGTACCTTTTCTTACATCTATGCGAACGAGAAGGAAATGCCAGCTCACAAGCTTCTTCCTGATTTCAATCTGCTGAAAAAGTGCATTCAACTTGTAAAAAATAACTGCAGACTTTCTAAAATCACACTTTTGTCAAAAAACTCTCATTCAGGATTGATATCAGAATATATAATTGAAAAAGAGATGGTATGTTGTGTTAAAGCATGAATTTAGTATTGAAGTATTGAAGTAGGTTTGACAACATTTTTGACAACATGAACACGCCCTCTCACTAGTATAGGGTTGGTATGAGGCGAGAGAGCTGGTTTTTCTTCCACATTGGCAGAGATGACAGAAAAGGTACGTGTGAAACCACAAAACTGACATTCAGTTATGTACCAAACGCAATTGGGCTTCAAGATTTAGGAGTTTTCTTTGTAAAAGAACATTTGTTTATTCACACAAATAATCATCATTTTAAAAAGTTTTATGGAATGTCAAAATGTGTCTCATGCGCAGCTTTCGTGCAAAATAATCCAAATTGTCTGCCAGTATTGTCCGATAAAATGTTGCATTCATCTTGCCATCAATGTTCCTCACACACCCCCGAAACATCAGTGAGCCACCACCATATTTCACAGTGGCGATGGTATTCATTTCACTATAGACCTTGTTGACCCCTCTACAAACATAGGCAAGGCAAGGCAAGTTTATTAATATATTATTTATATTATAAAGCTCTATTTTGGTCTTGTCACTCCAAATTACAATGTGCCAGAAGCTGAGGTGTGTCAAGGTGTTGTCGGGCAAATTGTAAACAGGCATTTTTGTGACACTGGCACAGTAAATGCTTCATTCTGGCAACCCGACCATGCAGCTTGTTTTTGTTCAAGTATCGTCATATTGTGTTCCTTGAAACAACCACACTGTCTTTTTCCAGAGCAATCTGTTGTCTCCCGAGGTTACCTGTGAGTTTTTCTTTGTATCCCAAATTCCTCTGGCAGTTTTGGGTGAAATATTTCTTGGTCTACCGGTCCTTGGCTTGGTATCAAGAGATCAATAAATCTTAAATCAAACCCCGTTCTCCCTGAGTGAGAGAGCTGACAAGCGAGAAAGTAAAATAATTACGTTCAGCAATTTAGGAAGACATCAATGTTCTCCTTTAAATACTAAGCTATTTAATTAATAATATTATTTGTGAGCACAGTCTATAGTTGTGATCTTGACATCATTACAGTAATCATTTTATAGGACATGTACTATATTGTTTAAGGTTAAGGCATTATTTAATGAAATCATATTGTTGATCATATATTAAGAATATATGAGGGCTTTGGTTAAGTTTGTGCTGGTCAAACAGGAGCACCGCAATTGAAATATCTGACTCAAGCCCTGATGCCTCTTTGCTTTTTCTTATTTAAACCAGAATAAATTTTCCTCAGACAATCAGCCTGGTGGTTATTTCAATTGCCAGAACACAACGCAAAGAAGAGAAAAGGTGTAGCAGCCAGGCTACATATACTGTGTTTATGCAAATCTTGTGAAGTCCATTTAAAAGCATTAACAAGGCCCAATCCATACAGTGTGTTTAGGTATTGAGTCCCATGATTAAACAAGACATTAGTGAAAATATAATTTTCCAATTAAATAAAAAAACTAAACACTTTGTGTTTTCATATGTGTTATATTGGAACAGAAAGTGGGGTATATTTTACCTTTCAGTTATTTGCTCTTATCCAGAGTGACTTACAGTGAGTGCATACATTTAGGAGAAACTAGGTGAAACATCCACAACTTAGTAGTAAGAGCATTCGCTGTTTGAAACAGGGAATGGACAAAACAGTGCTGGAAAAAAGAATCAAACAAACATAAAACATTTTTAAAAGACATCGGAGGTCCTGGATGTTGACTTATTTATAGTCAATGAAGAGGAAGGTTTTCAGATGTTCCCTGAAGATGGGTAGAGACTCTGCTGTTCTAGCCTCCAGTGGAAGCTGCTCTACCATTGAGGAGCCAGGATGGAGAAGAGTAGGGATGTAGGGTTTGAGCATTGCCTGAAGATGGGGGGAGGAGCTCCTCTTGTTGCTCCATAGGCGAGTACCATGACAAGCTTCAACTGGGAGATAGTGTAGAAGTGAAGCTGGTGGAAGGGCTTTCTCATATAGAGCTCCGTTACTGTATAATGATCTGCCAACCCATATAAGAGATGCAGACTCAGTCTCAACATTTAAGTCTATGCTGAAGACTCATCTCTTCAGTAAGTTATATGGTATAGTGTTGTCTGGCCCAGGGGGCTAAAAGAGAACGGCGGCACTGTTAATGAATCACCCATGCTGGCTTGCCTGGTAGGCTCCCCTCTCTCTACTGGGATATCCTCACTCCAATGCTACCCCTGCAGTGGTTACGGTCTGCTGGTGACCCTTTGGAGGTGTGGTCTTGGCAATGTGGGTGGGTCGGAAGCATGCCTGCTTGCTCCTGCCCGAGGCTTTCCTTGTGCAGGACCACGTCTCTTGTTCCCCCTTCTCAGCCCCAGATGTTATGCTGCAATAGTTTATGTACCGGGGGACTAGGGTTTTTCTGCCCCCAGAGGCAGATTACATATTCATTTTGGGGTCAGAGCTGTGTCAAGGTACTAGACCCATGGTATGCCCACTCTAATGTTCCTGATGTCATGTTCATCCTAGGAGGACCCTAGGAACATGCGACAGGACCATGTGGCCTGATGACTCCTTCCTGTCCCCTTCCTGTGCCCGGCCCGCTGCTGTGCTTGATCCCACATCACTGCGGTTGGCGATCCCATTTCCACCTAATGATGCCAGTTTTCATCTCCAGGCGGCTTCGCGTTTTTCCTTCACCATACCACCGAACTGTATTGATGCTACATAAAGACTATGGTTACAGTCCACCCATCAGATCTTCATTGCTGGACAATAATTGAACACTGATAAACAAAGTGACCTTATTACAATGGGCTGTGTACCTTCAGATCCCCCACCCGGTACAGCCAGAAGAGGACTGGCCACCCCCTTGAGTCTGGCCTTTCTCTAGGTTTCTTTCCAGGTCCCACCTACTAGGGAGTTTTTCCTAGCCACTGTGCATCAATGTTTTGCTTGTTTTGGTGGTCTCGGGCCGGGTGTCTGTCAAAGCACTTTGTGACAACTGCTGTTGTAAAAAGGGCTTTATAAATACATTTGATTGATTGATTGACATGGGAGAATGTAGGAATGTTACATCTGCATTCTGAATGAGTTGTAGTAGTTTGGTGCCACACGCCAGTGGTCCTTCCAGGAGTGAGTTTCAGTAATCCAGATGTGAGATGATGAGTGCCTGGATAATTACGTGTTGATTCCTGGTTGAGGTAAGGTTGTGCTCTTCGAATGTTATAAAGCTTGAACCTGCAGGAACGAGTCCCCGTCTTAATGTTAGCAGAGGACAACAGGGTATCGTCCAGGGTCATGCTAAGGTTCTGTGCACTTTGGGAGGGCGAAATTGCGCAGTTATCAACTGTGATGGACATGTCCTGGAGAGAAGAGGCTTTCACACGATAGAAGAGCAGCTCAGTCGCGTAGGAAGATATAGAGATCAAAGCAATCAGTATGGCCCTCTCATCTTTAATCCCATGTCCACTTTCCTCCTTTGTCTCACCTTATCTTCTCTCATCTCACCTTATCTCCTCTCCTTGAGAAAAAAGCCAGTCCCAAACATCCAGATGTGTGTCAGATTCTAAAGTTGAATTTATGCTTTCAGGAAAAGGTGTTGCAAAATGTTAAGATAACATCAAACTTGTGTGTGTTGGGGGGGTTATGTTTCCATAGAGGAATTTGGGCAGGTCACGTACATGGATTAATTTTCAGGTTTCATTGTTTTGACTGGAAGAGCACATGCTGTGATTGTTCAGATTTGTGTGCACCTCTCTTTGTTGTTGAAGAAGGAACATTAATTGTTTCCTCAAGTGTAAAACTAGAAACACAAGAGCACAGCAAATATTAATGCAAAAAATTTGAATGTGTGAAATGTCTAAGGTATATCTCAGCCTAAAGCTGGTCTTGATCATCAAGCCTAAAAATGATCATCTGTTTAGGGATCACCTATAACACTTTTGGTAGAGAAGGGGATGGAGCCACATCCTGGACAGTAGCAGGTGACACCAGTGAAAGGGATGGGGCCAAGTCCTGGACAGCTGCAGGTGGCACTGTGAAGGGGGCGGAGACACATCCTGGACAGCTGCAGGTGGCACTGTGAAGGAGGTGGAGCCACATCCTGGAGAGCTGCACGTCCTGTCATGCCTAGGAATGATCATCTGTCTAGAGCTAACCTGGGAATGATCATCCGTCTAGAGCAAACCTGGGAATAATCTTCCGTCTAGAGCTAACCTGGGAATGATCTTCTGTCTAGAGCTAACCTGGGAATGATCTTCTGTCTAGAGCTAACCTGGGAATGATCTTCTGTCTAGAGCCAACCTGGGAATGATCTTCTGTCTAGAGCTAACCTGGGAATGATCTTCTGTCTAGAGCTAACCTGGGAATGATCTTCTGTCTAGAGCTAACCTGGGAATGATCTTCTGTCTAGAGCAAACCTGGGAATGATCTTCTGTCTAGAGCTAACCTGGGAATGATCTTCTGTCTAGAGCTAACCTGGGAATTATCTTCTGTCTAGAGCTAACCTGGGAATGATCTTCTGTCTAGAGCTAACCTGGGAATGATCTTCTGTCTAGAGCTAACCTGGGAATTATCTTCTGTCTAGAGCTAACCTGGGAATGATCTTCTGTCTAGAGC